>JBAMCP010001264.1:0-25222 GCA_037075105.1 Lissocephala sabroskyi | reverse complement strand
GCCGCAGTCATAGCAGCTATCAGACTGAAAGGTGGCCGCTACATAATTTCTATAAATTTATCTGTGGGCAGAGTTGTCGCCGTCACTGACTAGCAAGCCGGCTGGTGAAACAAATTACGAGGTAATGACAACTCTGGGCACAAGAAATCGTGCGGCGTTTTGTTTTGTTTGTGGAATTCCGAGATGAGCGACGAAGAAACCCAAAAATCGAGCGAACTAAAACGCAAGGCGCCTGCAGAAGAAGCCGACGAAGCGGCCCCCACACAGGCCACCGATAGCTCCCCGCCCCAGGCCGACAACAGCGCTCCCGACGACCCGGTGCCGCCACAAACCGAGAACGCGGCGGAGGCCAACAACGACGACGACGGGGAGGATGAGTGGATTGGCCCTCTGCCCTCCGAGCAGACCGACGTGCCAGCCAAGAAGAGAAAGGGTTCGTGGGCAAACTATAAATCCTCTGATTTTTGCTAATATCTCCCCCCGCTTTGCAGTGCTGCCCTATGAGCAGATTTACCTGGAGAACCTGCCCAACGCGGAGAGCTACGAGCGCAGCTACATGCACCGCGATGTGGTCACCCACCTGGTGTGCACGAAGACCGAGTTCCTGATCACCGGCAGCATCGATGGCCACATCAAATTCTGGAAGAAAATGGACCTCGGTATCGAATTCGTCAAGCATTTCCGCAGCCACCTGCGTAAGTCAAAGGGACACGAATTTTCTCAGTCTCCTTAATCCCGGTTTGCTTGCAGTGCCCATCAAATCGCTGACCACGAACCACAGCGGCACTTTGCTGTGCTCGGCAGCCAGCGACCAGACGGCCAAGGTCTTCGACGTGGTCAACTTCGATATGATCAACATCATCCGCTTGGGCTACACGCCGCTGTGCAGCGCCTGGATCAACGCCCCCGGCGACGCCGTCCAGAGCTTGGCCATGTAAGGACTACGAATTCAGAGGGATTTGTTTTCAATTTGGTTTTCCTACCGCAGCTCCGACCTGGAGAGCAACAGCATTCGAATCTACGACGGGCAGAGCGGCGGGGAAGTGCTCCACACGCTGGACAAGCTGCACTCGGCCCCGGTGATTGCCATGTGCTTCAATGTGCCCATGGAGACGGTCATCTCCGTGGACAAGAACGGCATCCTGGAATACTGGCAGAACTCCAAGCACGACTACAAATTCCCCTCCCGCTTGGTCAGCTTCGACTCCAAACTGGACACCAGTGAGTGGAACCAAAGAGAGAGAGGCGATTTTGATTTATTTTATGGTTTTTTTCAGATCTCTTTGAGTTTGCCAAGCAGAAGACTCTGGTGACCGGCCTGGCGGTGACGCCGGACGGCAAGCGCTTCGCTGCCATTTCCACGGACCGCCAAGTGCGCGTCTTCAAGTTCTCCAGCGGCAAACTGCTGCGCGTCTTCGGCGAGGCCCTCAGCACCTACACGCAAATGCAGCAGACCCCCCATGCCCTGCCCAACATGGAGTTCGGCCGCAGGTAAGTCGCCCCCGCCGACGCTTGGCCTGGAGGTCCTAACGATTTCTCTCTGCAGGATGGCCACCGAGCGGGACCTGGAGAAGACCGCCCAGAACACCATGCTCAATATAATGTTCGACAGCACCGGGCACTTCCTGCTGTACCCCACGATGCTGGGCATCAAGGTGATCAACGTGGCCACCAACCGCTGCGTGAAGATCCTCGGCAAGACGGACAACATTCGGCCGCTGCAGGTGGCTCTGTTCCAGGGCCGCATCCGGCGCCAGAAGGCAGCCGTCACCCTCGAGCAGGAGGCCAGCGAGAATCCTGCGCTCCAAAATCTGCTCAACGATCCCACGGCCTTCTGCACGGCCTACAAGTGAGGGGAGTCCACTGAAATCTAAAAAACTTCTAATTGATTTTCTTGTGTGTAGGAAAAATCGTTTTTATTTGTTTAGCCGGCGGCTGCCGTCGGACCTGCAGGACGTGGACCGGGACATTTTCAACGAGAAGCCTTCCAAGGAGGACATCATTGCGGTGCCCGAGGCCACAGGTAAATTGGACTTGATTTATTTTAAATCAGAGTTTTCTTGTTCTTCATTAATCTTTGTTTCCCTTCCCACACGCTTGGCCCGGCAGACGAAGGTTTTTTCATTGTTGAATTTTATTTATTTTCGCTCGGAGTTTCATTTTTTTCCCCCCACCTTGTTCATTTCTTTTAGTCGTGCAACGCATCTACGAGAACGTTGTGCTGCACACCACCAAGGGCGACATCCACATGAAGCTCTTCTTCAAGGAAGTCCCCAAGACCGTGGAGAACTTCTGCGTGCACTCGAAGAACGGGTAAGCCGCGGCCAGGAACCCCCCACTCTTTTGCTTAATTGTATTTTCTCAGGTATTACAATGGGCACATTTTCCATCGGGTGATCAAGGGCTTTATGGTGCAGACAGGCGATCCCACGGGCACTGGCACGGGCGGCAAGTCGATTTGGGGCAATGACTTCAAGGACGAGTTTGTGCCCAGCCTGCGGCACGATCGGCCCTACACTGTGAGCATGGCCAATGCCGGGCCCAACACCAATGGCAGCCAGTTCTTCATCACCGTCTTGCCCACCGTAAAAATCCACAAATTCTTTTGTTTTTCTTTATTTAATTTTTTTGTACTTTTTTTAGCCTTGGCTGGACAACAAGCACACGGTGTTTGGGCGCGTGTACCGGGGCATGGAAGTGGTGCTGAACATCTGTAATGCCAAGGCGAATCCCAAGACCGACAAGCCCTACGATGATATCAAAATTATATCCATACATTTGAGCAATTAAATTAAATTGTTAAAATTGAATTCGCAGCATTGGCGCCATTTTGTATGCAAGGCAGTTGGCAACGCGGCTGAACAGCTGTTCCGGAGTTTTTCCCTCGGCTAGTGTGTACACACTGCCCGCTAATTTCGCCGAGCGCTTTAATTTCTTTTTTACAAATTTTATATTAATTATATAGAAAAGCAAATAAATTAAACAAATTTACCACAAATCAAAGACTAACCTGATTAACCAATTACCCAAAAAAGAAACCCGGTAAGTCCCGCCGATGGCCTGTGATTCACACTCCCCTTTGTTTTGGTTTGTTTGCCTTTGTCGTCGTTATGGCGAAAGGGTATTCGCCAGGCCGTGACGACACAGCCCTCTAGACTTATCAGCGGAATTCCGTGCTAGCGAATTTCGCCTTCCAACTAAGCCCACGGCCCCGCATTAGTCAGCTTGTCCGGCGCTTATCAAATTTCCTCCTGACTTTCAGCTGCGCTTGCAGTTCGCTTCTCCTTTTTCAGCCGCCAGTAAGATGAGCTAATCCCCGGCCATGTCCGTCCACGACTCCGACGACGTCCGCAGTGCTGCCCAGCTGCTCTTCACCAACGCCCCGCACGGCGTGGGCCACTACGACATGTGTAAGTTTTCCTTCGTTGCCATCAACCCGCATTTTCATTTGCTTCTCTTTGGACAGCCCGGACGCATTCCATCAATCTGATTACGGAGGAGTTCCTGGGCGGCTACATGCAGGACGGGCGCATGTCGGTGGTGCGGCGGTTCTTCTGCCTGTTCGTCACCTTCGACTTGGTCTTCGTCTCGCTGCTCTGGCTCATTTGCATTGTGGTGAGTGGTTGAATTTTATTAAAACAAATTCTATGCTAATTCAAATCTTTGAATTCTCTATTCTTCACAGATCAATGGCGATAATTTATTCAAGGCATTCGAGAATGAAATCGTGCATTACACGATTTACACATCGCTTTTCGATGTGGTGGCCACGGCGCTCTGCCGTTTTATAGTTTTAATATTTTTCTATGCGATTTTGTACACCAACCACTGGTCCATCATAGCGGTGAGTTGTGTTTTTATACCCTCACTCAATTGTCTAATGATCCTTGCTCTCAGTTTTCCACAAGCGGCTCCTGCTTGTTTCTCATCTCCAAAGTCTTCGTGTTCGATGTGAGTGGGTCCGCCTGCGGGTTAAAGATTCTTTAACTGATCTTCCTGATCTTCCAGTGGGTGCATTCCAAGCAGCAGGTTTTCGAGGTCATCCTGATCATCACCTCGTTCATTTTGGCCTGGGGCGAGGCCTGGTTCCTGGACTGCCGCGTGATCCCCCAGGAGCGGCACGCCAGCCGCTACTTCCGCAGTGAGTGGAAGCTGAGAAGTCTCTTAATTTGTGGCTAATTGTGTTTTTTTTTTGTAGCGCTGACCTCGAGCGATCGATCGCCGCTGGTGCAGCCGCCGATTCTGACGGAGCGCGGGGCCTCGCAGAATGCGTCGAACTTCTATTCGCCCTTGGACACAGCCCACCACTCCGACGATGAGGACGAGCAGGCAAGCTTTTTACATTTTATGCGCATTTTTTAAGCCGCTGAATAAGCAAATTTCCAACCACCGCTTATAAAAAAACTCGTGGGCGTTTGTGGTTTGCTCACTCGGCGGCTTGGCTATGGTGAAAAAGCAGGAAAGCTGTCGGTCGATTAAAATAAACTTTTCCTTATCTGCAGGACGAGGAGTACCACCAGATGGGCCTGGACTGCCTGCGGCGGGCCTTCGAGCTGATCGAGTCGACCGACTGGAAAGTCGAGAAGGTCACCTCCAAGGGCGACGTCATCCACAGCACGCAGAAGGACAAGATCGGCAAGATCTACAAGCTGACGGTGGGTGAGCCTTTTGCCATTTTTAGACCCTTTTTAATTGTTGTTTTTTGACCTTGCCAGGGCCGCCTGAAGTACCCGGCCAAGGCCTTGATGGAGGAGCTGTTCTACCGCATCGAGGACGTGCCCAAGTGGAATCCCGCGCTGCTGGAGTCGCGCATTGTGAGGAAAATCAACTCCTACACGGACATCACCTACCAGGCGTCGGTGGGCGGCGGCGCTGGCATGGTCAAGAGCCGGGACTTTGTCAACTTGCGTTCGTATCGTTTGTTCCACAACGGGCGCATTTGCAGCGACGACGAGGCCGCCCAGTTGAGCAGCGAATCGGAGGACGACAACAGCCTGAATCGCTCTTGCGAGGGCAGCGTGTCCACTTTGTCCGACGGGGAATCCAACTCGCCGCTGCCCGGCAGCGTGGGCAGCCTGCGGGCCAAGTTCAGCCCTCAACCAACGGCCCCCACGGCGACCACCTCCTTGCAGACTTTGAGCAAAAGCCTGGGAGCCAAGGGCTTCATGCCCACGACCTTTGACGAGGAGCCGCCGCCACTAGACGAGCAGTTCGAGGATGCCAAGGACCAGCCGGACGAGGACTTGGCCCAGCAAATGAACAAGGCCACGCTGCACGAGGGGCTGGTGGGCAAGACCAAGGACAAGGCCTGGGTGAGTGCGGCCATCAGCGTGGACTACGCGGCTGTCCCCCCAAATCCCAAATACACAAGGTAAGGACAGTTGAAGGCTTCTGCAATCCTCACTTATTTGTCTGTCGTTCCAGGGGCCAGAACATTGTTTCAGGCTTTGCCTTCCGCGAGATTGTGGGCAAGTCGGATGCCTGCATTATGGAATGGGTGCTCTGCCTGGACCTGAAGGGCTACATACCCCGCTATGTGCTGGATGCGGTGAGTCCTTCCCAGTCGTTCTAGACTCAGGAAATTAATGAGTTTTCTTCCAGGCCATGACCTCCTCGATGACCGATTATATGCTGTATTTGCGCAAGCATGTGAACGAGCTGCGGCATCGCCGCAAACGCAATTAGATCTCCTTTCCCCCTCCCCGTGCAGCTGATTGGCTTGCTGTTTATGCTTTATTTGGAGTAAATTTATCACCTTCCACAAAAACGTAGTCAATTCAGTGGGCCGGCCAGGCAGGCAAATCGTCGCATCAAAGTCAAAATCAGTCCCATCAGGCGTCGCTGGAGCAGCCGCTGGCGCTGGGCTCGCTCCTATTTGCTGTCGTTCTGCGGGAACCACGTCTGGCAGGCCTCCATGGCCACCTCGCACACGGCGCCCATCGACTTGGCATTGTCGTAGTCTGCAAATCGAAACCTGTACAAGCGTTTGACCCTCCGCCCGCCACTTACCCAGGGCATTGCGCTTGCCGAAGATGCTGCCGTTGAACGGCGGCTTGCGGTAGGCCGCCTCGCTGCTCCGCATGAGCAGCGCGGCCACAAGCACGGCCACCAAAAGCAGAGTCAGAGTGCAGCGCAGAGCGGCCATTTTACAGTCTCGCGAAGTCTGAACGGGCAGTGTACTGACGATGAGGGCTGGTCTCCAGCTTCTGTGGTGGATGGCCGGCCAGCCAGCCGCTTTTATAGTCCGACGGGCAGCTAATTGGGCTGCCGGCCAGGAAATTGCTTGGGGATCTTGGGTACGTACAATTTAATTATCAGTTCGCGATTGGGACAGGGGCACATAGAAAGCTAATTAATTTGGTCGGTTTGCGAAGGGGAAGAGAATAAAATCATAGGTTGGTTTTGGGGGGTGGGAGGGTCAGTCTTTGGTGTTCCATTCAAGGACTTTGTTGAACTCCTTCTCCCCGAAGCCAATGGCCATCGACTGCTCCATGCAAATGTTCTGCCGCTTCAGGTTGTCGATCATGAACAACTGCTTTTTGTAGGCATTCAGCAGGTCGGTGCGTTGCCTTTTCAAGGCCTTGATGCGCTTGTCCTTGGTGTCCAGCTCCTGGCGTATGGTCTCCTGCTTGTCGCGCTGCTCAGTGCACAACTCGGCCACCGATTTGCGGGCCCCCTCGAGCTCTTCTTGGGCCCGCGACAGGCGGTTCTCCAGGTTCGTGTTCGACTGCTTGAGCAGGCGCATGTCGCGCCGGAGCTGCTCCATTTCGCGCTGCTGGTTGGTGGTCTCGGTCTGCTGGTCCTTCAGGTGGCGGTTGGACTCCTCCAGCTGCTGCTCGAGGCGGCCGAGCTGGTCCAGCAGCTGCTTGTTGCTGTTGAGCGCCGTGTCCCGCTGGCTCTCGCAGCGCCGCGAGGCCTCCACAATCTTGTCCAGCTGCTCCTTGCGGTCCACCAGCTCCTGGCTCAGCCGGCCATGATCCTCCTCGAATATGGCCACCTTGGCTTTGAGTACTCTGGCAAGGAATCCTCTCGTTAAGATCATTGAAGTCTCCTTCCCTTCCCTTCCCCCTTCACTTACTTGATGAAATTGTCATGGGTGAGTTGCTTCTTGGTGTTGCCAATCATCACCGTGGTGCTCTCGCAGGACTGCGGCTCCTTGCCAGCCGGCGCGGGGCCCTCGTCGCCGCTGCGTATGATCTCCTCCAGCGAGGGGCTCTCCGAGAAGTTCGGATTCCGGTACTTCACATACGTGGCTATGCGCCCGTTGGCCGAGGAGCGCGTGAAAGTGGCAAACTTGCTGCCATTGGCCGCCTGCTTGGCCTCCGCCGCCTTCGGCTTGGCCAGCAGCTGGTGGCCGCCCTCGGCCGGCGGCAGGCTCTCCGGCGGCGAGCTCGTCGGCATTACCGCTATCACCTTGGGCTGGGGCGGGCCCACCGGCTTGCGGACTGTGCGCCGTCCACTGGCCGAGGATCCCTCGCCAATGCCCTTCTTCTTGAGCAGAGTGCTGGGGCCCTTGTGCTTTTGGTAGGTACTGTACCGGGCCTCGGTGGGCAGGTAGGTGGTTCGGTTGTTGCTCACCTGCGGGTAGTTGGAGGTGACGGCGGCCATTTGCTGGTGCGGGCCGAAGGACAGTAAGTCGAGGTCTTGGTTGAGCTTGAAGAGCTCCTTTTCGCGTGAGAGCAACTCGGCCATTTTGGGGTTGGGGGTGGGAGATAATCAACAAATTTTGGTTTGAAACGAATAAAAAATTGCAAATTTGTTGAGAACAGAAAAATTTTTGAATAAAACCTTAACGATTTGCCTACGCTTTTTGTAATTTGACAATCGAATGGCTCGGAAACCTCAACCAAAATGAAAGAAAACACAAAGTTGATTTGATTTCCCTCACCCCGGCCACACCATCCGATCAAAATTGTAAATAAAACGTTTACGGGTCAGTTACCCAGGGCTACCCACCCAGAAAGTCCTTGCCCCCCGCACAGGAAGTGCAATGACAGGTTAATATTGTGGCCACCCTGCCGGGAAAAGCCAACCCGGCTGGGAACATCCCTCCGTATAAGATTCAGGGTAAAAAATCTGAGGAATCCCGCACGGCTTGAGGAAAGCCTTTGAGCCTTTGACTCAAACTCCTGCTGAACTTACAGAGCATCCACAGTTCGTTGGTGCTTGGCGGGTTTTATATCCGCGGGCTTGCAGGGAACCTAGTATAAGATTCAGGGCAAAAGTCCAAGAAATCCCACATTTACAGGCTTAAAGGTTGGAGGAAATCCTTCGAGCCCTTGACTCAAACCTGCTGCTGAGCTTACAGAGCAATTAGAGGTCGCTGGTCCTGACTGGCGGGTTTTATGGCCGCGGGCTTGTCAGAGGGAGAAACCTAACAAATCCCCGGGAGTTCCAGGACTTCAGACTTGCCAAAAACCCTTTGAGTTTGAAACCTCAAACCTCCTGCTGAACTTACAGAGCATTTGCAGTTCGTTGGTCCTTGGCTGGCGGGTTTTCTAGCCTCAGCCGAGGGTGGTTTTCGGCATCGATTAGCCAACTCAGCCGGCGACTGTTGCTAGCCTGCCAACCCCCCGGCACACTCACCGACACACCAACACCGTCAGCGTGATTCTTTCATGACAAATTTATGAACTTGTAGAGCGATTGTTGCTGCCGCCCCCACGCCTGCGACTTGAGCTGGCCGTGGGTTGCCAAAAAAAAGATCAATGGACCGCGTGGGCAGCCCAACAAGCGAGGCGACGGCTCATTAGAATCGCATGATGTAATTGCCGGAGGAGACGAAGAAGAGTCGGCGAGGGAGAAGGGGAAAGAAATTCGAAGGCGTACAGAAAAAATTCGAGACATGCACGGGCCGCATAAATATTGAGTTTTTAACTAAGAACCCAAAAAAAAAAAACACCGGCGACAAGTTAATAGGAAATGCCAATAACAAACAGAAAAAGGTCCGGGAGTTTTGGGATGTCTACCTGTTCTCGGTCTGTCGTCTCGGCGGGCAATTCATTGGGGGGTTTGTCAAGCAGAACTCGCCGCGTTTTGAGGCGACCACACACTGGCCGGACTTGGGGGGATCTGGAGACGGGCCAGCCAAGCGTGGCTAGGGTCCCCCAAGTGCAACCTCAGCCCGGTCGACCAGCCGCTCTCCCGTCGCCCAGCCAGCCTCGCTCTTTTGCCAATTACTCCGAAAAAAAAAAACGTAAAACAACTTGGCTGGCAGACCGGTTCGTGGCGGCTGGGCTTGGGCCCGAGCGCGACTTGTCGACTGTCGGAGTGAGCGTTTGGGCCTCAGTCTTGGCCAGGTTGGTGTGCGAGGCACATCAGAGTAAGACGCTGACGCGGAATCCACGACGCTCGCGTGCGTTGCCCCTCGGAACCAACGTGTTGATTTCCTCTGTTGTGCGTGTGTTTCAGTGTGTGAGTGTGAGAATCTCTTGGATTCTAGATCTGTATTATTTTACAATTAGAAACGAATTGAGTGCAGCGAAGATTCGCGCCCGCCGATCTTCGGCTTTGAACGGCAGTCACAATTTTGTGTTGTCTGTTTTCTGATTGTTGTTGCCCTTGTGGGACCCCAGCAGCAGGGGGCAGTCAGGAAAAAACTTCACGTTGCCGTTGGCGAGTTTGTGGCTTGAGTCTTTTGTTCTCGCCAAATCAAAGGCTCCACTGGAGTTGGTGTTGATTTGATTTCCTTTCTTTAGCGACGGCAACAACAATCAGAAAGAGATTTGAATTCCCCGGCTGATAAATTTCCATTTTTCCCCTAACCTTAAAAAACAAACACGAACCGTGAAAAATCACAAAAAACCTCCGCAAATTGGATTACGACCTTAGACGCCGTGGATGCATCAATAGGTGAGTTAACCAGGCCAAAAAAACCAACAGAAATCCGTTTCAACATCGACAGCCAAAAACTGAATTCCGAACTTAGGCCGTGGCAGCCACAGAAACAATGAAGAGACCGCAAAAAATAAGAGATGACTTCATAAAATTTACGGAATGAACAGACGATACAAACCCCCCCCCCCTCGGTGTTAGCCTGGCCCGTTGACTGCATCAACCGAGAAACCGGTTGGCCCGCAAATTCATCAAGCAAATTTAAAATGAAGCGGTTGGAAATTTTGCGGTGTTTCTTGTTGTTTTTCTTTTTCTCAAACGAAATGGAAAAACGCTAAAGCTTCCTGTGAAATGCGTTTGGCCGCTGCGGTCGTCATTTTGGTTTTTATGGGCCTGGGAATTCGCATATTCCGAACCTGTTCCTCAAGGTTACGGAGTCGTTCCGCACGCGGTGGCCAAAATTGGCGTTGATCTGGCCAAGTTCGCGATCGCCAACGCCATCAAGGCGTCGCCACCGCTGGTTACATCATTTCATCCACCAATTTGGAGCAACTGGCCTTGGCCCGCCCGCGCCAGCTGCTCAGTTCACAGGGCTGTCGCCCGTCAGGTAGCCGTCGCGGTGTCAAATGACTCGGATGTCACCTCAGCCACGTCACGGACATCCGGGGCAGAACGTGCGGCCGCCGGGGCAAGAGAACACGAACTAGGCGCGGTTTATGGGAAGTGAGGAGGGACTTCCTCTGGATTTTTCTTGAAATTTCTAGCCGCCTCTTTGTTCCATTTTTTGTGTCTGTTTCTCCACCCAATCAGATGAGGTGCGTCCTCTTTGTTCTCGTGGATTTCTTGACTTTTCCTTACCTTCCAGTCTTTGTGCTGTTTTTTCGCTATATTCTCTGAGAATTACTCCCTGAATATAGCCATATTCTCTTTATGAAAGAGCCCAGCAGGCCCTCTGGAATCCTCTGTTCCTCAGTCTTCTTTAGACTCCCAAGCCTCTCTGCTAAAGATCATAAAATCCCAAGAGTCCTAAACCCAAAACAAAGCTCGATTCTCTCCACTTATTTCCCTCTTTAAACTTACCCGTTCCCTTCCATCATCGGCAATTAGAAAGCCACTCAGTGGGCTAAGTTCCTTCCCACAGATGAAGACAACCCACCTACTTATTTATTCATTCGGAATGGAGGAGGTTGGGGGCGCCCTCATCTTGCAGGCCTCGTAATGTGCTAGAATTTCCTGCTAATTATCTGACAAAACAGCTCCCCCACCAGGTGGCTGGTGTGTTTGTCCATTAATCATGGAAACGGCCACCAAGTCGGTCTGGAGAATCGGAGGCTTTAGCACTTTTGGCCGGAACCCCTTTCACGGGCCTACAGAGGCGGCTTTCGGGCGGCCTACGATTTCCGTGGCCGTGTGTTGGCGTTTTGGGCCAAAAGAAGAAGAAGCAAAAGAAGTAATTACAGAGATTTTGATTGATTGACCCAACGAAGACGCCAGCAAGTGGGGATTACCTCATCCCCGACAAACAACGCGACGGCAGTTGAATGAAATCCCCCAACGATTTTCTCTTTGTCTCCTCCCGACCGACCAACCTCCTCGCTCTGTTCTCTGGGCCCTTTGATCTATGGCCTAATAATTGGTTAATTTGTGGCTGCCGACCTATCAAAATATTTCGAGAGGCAGAATAAATAAAAGGAGAGAGGAGTCTGCTGACCGCCGCCCACTCGGGTGAATAATTTTTTAGAATCCCAAAAGCGTCTGAAATGCGACGCCAACACGCCGACCAGTTTGGCATTTGACGTGGCTTCTCAACGCATTTCGGAGCTGACTTGTTTATATAACCAACACAAAGGCAGTTAACACGACCTTGAATTAACCACCGAGAGCCACACACAAATTTTGACTCGAAATACCGAGAAAAATACTTGAACTCGTCGGGCGCGGGGACGACGGCCAAAAGGCGGAAGAGTTTCGTTTTCGAAAGCCCCAACCAGGGGCACTCAGGGGATATAAAAAAAAACGGAGCACTTACCCTCAAGATGATAAATAAATTAAGATATTTTATTAGAAAGATTACAAGAAAATCTCTCAGGAAAGGGATTGGATTTTTAGGGTTTCTAAATTACTTGATTCCTTGAGTTGTAAATAATAATGATAGCTGGGAATTATATAAGAATATTAAAGATTACATTCCGAGAAATTATAGTTTTTTGTTTCTGATATTCCGAGAAATTAAAGCTTTTGTTTCTGAGCTCTTCTTGGATTTCTTAACTGGCTAATGGAATTGGTATTGGAATCTTCAAGGAATCTTAACAGCTTCTCTATATAGATAGACTCCCTTTAGAAACTCTTTCTGTAGTCTACCCGTTTCCAAGTTAAGGAACCCAAATTAACACCTTGGCCTTTTTTAAGGTTTTCAAAGACTTTTTCGTGGTCTTTTCCCCCACCAAATTCAACTTAAGCAATTGAAAATTCACTGAAAATTCATAGATAATTCCCTGTTAATATGCAAATCATATGCCGTCAACCCCCGCCCCCCTCCCCCTCACACACTCACTTCCAGCCAAGAAAAACACAAAAAAAAAGATAATTCGAGGTTCATGAACCGTTCAAAAAAATGAGACTCGTGTGGGCTCCGCGAACAACTTGATGGATAGTTAATAATTAAAGGTGAGGGGAATACCAGTAGATAAAAAATCCAACATCGAGTGGGTTTATTTTGCCAGCTCATCATCAGAAAAGACGAATGGCCGTCGAGAATCGCAAGGCAAAGAAAGCGAACTGCCGCCGTTCATTCAACTGTCCCAACCGAGAGGGGGGAGGGGGGATCAAATCGATTTACAGTTTGAATCTAAAATCGGCAATCAACGGCGGCGCATTTAACGGCCCTGAATGACCGGCGGGCAAATGACTTAGGCAACGAACTTGCCAGGAACACATGCCCAGGGGCCTGAGTCAGCCAGCGTGGAAGCGGGCGGAAGGGGGCAGTAATTATGCAAAGATGTTGGTGGGCGTGTCGAGGTGACTCAGCGGTTGCCCCTCCGATTTGCATTCAATTTAAAAACCGCCAACCGGCATTCGCCGTTGCCCCGCCCGCCAGCGGCTTAGACACTCGAACTTTCAAATCGCCAGCCCGCCGGGGTGTGGCGAACATTCGAAACTGTTTTCCAGAGCACTCATGACTTTTGAACTGGTCCACCGGCGGTCGGGGGCGGCCAACTTAAGTCGACAATTTTTTTGTAGGTTCTTCGATCGCCAAACTGACAAACGGAACTTAACGAGAGCGGCTAGAAACGGGTTTCCCTAAGTAAACCGAACAATGGAACCAACCAGCTGAGGGCCAAGGGAGGGGGCACCTCGGCGAGCCGAAATTATTGCCAGCCGGCCTGATAAAAATCGAATTATGTACATTCGAAGTCGACCGGAGCAATTCCAAGTCACGTTCATTGCAAATCCCGACAACCGACAACAACAACAATGGCCACGGCAACAATTGGGCGTCAAAATCGTTTAGGTTTCTTTGGCGAGTGTGTTGGCCAATCGCCGGATCGCCGGCCTAAGCCAGACGCGTGTGGGTGTCCGGGCCGTCCAAGTTTTTTGGATCATTTCGACGTCTTGACAAATCAACGGCAGCAGCGACGGAGATGGCGGCAGCAACTTGGCAATTTGTTGGAAAAGTTTACGTAACTGGTCAGCAGCTTTTTCCACAAAACGCCCGCCCAGCCGCCACCGCCACCGCCGCTTCGGGGATGTGTGGCAAGCGGTTCGGGCCAAGTCGACGCTCCAATTTAACGCACAACGATCGGTTTTGTAAGCCGCCACCCCCCGCCCCTGGTGAGCGGCAAGGACGACTTTCCTTTTTGGGTGCGAGCAGAAAAATACCCATAGACCGGTTTTTGGTCAAAACGAAAAGGCCACTTGTCTGTCAAAATGAACAGTAATTAAAATCTTCCACTGCCCGCAGCAAGTTTGTGTCCTAAGTCTTTTTCCACTCAACGATTCTTGTTGGCCAATCTCAGCGCCCCGCTGCCGTTTTTTTGTTGTTGGCCAACAGCAATTACCTCATTTACGCCAATGCAAACCAAACAATGCAAAAGCGACAATTGTAATGACCTTGACGCAATCGCCGCCGCCACCGTCAGCCGCCGTCAGCCGCGTTGGCGATCTCGTTCCGTTTGGCTGAGCGGCAGGCGGCGGGCGGCCAGTTGGCGTTCCATTTCCAACTGCTTTTCCAGCTGTCGATTTAATAAAAAAAATATACAAAGTCGCAGTCGCAGCTTCTTCAGGTGAAAGTTAAATTCTAGAAGATTAAAACCGCCGCTGACCCGCCCAGCCGGTTTGGGCCCTCGGGCAAAAAGTAAAAGCTGATGACCCGAAAAATGGATTTTTGGAAAACTGTAAACTAATTTATGATGTGGTCGATAGCCCCCCCCCCCCTGCGTTTCTTGTCTAATTGCCATGATCAAGAACAATGCGGGCCAATCAACGGGCCCTCAAGGAAACCGCAGGCGGCCCGACCAGCAGACCAACTGCAACTTTGACCCCAAAAAAAAGAGAAAGAAGACGGCCAACGATTCGGGGTTCCAAGCTCAGCAACTTTGACTTTCTATGAAAAATTGCACCGAAATTGGCTGCCATATGCGTCGAGGGAATTTCGATCGGACAAACCGCAACCGAAAGTTTCATACGCAAGTTAGAATCCCCCCCCCCCCCCCCTTGCCAACTTACGTCGATCAATTGGGTCAACAGAAACAGAAAAAAAATCCAAATTCTATTCGAATTTCGTTTGGCTTGTTGGATTTTTACGGCTCAGCAACTGTCTACCTGTCCGTGTGTCTGTCTGTCTTTCTTTTTGTATGCTTAGCCTGGTTAGCTCTTGGCAGGGGGCGCGGCTGGGGCCTCGGGGCAGCTCTTTTGGAATTTTATGGGTTCTCCAATTTCGCCAAACGGCGCTGGCAATTTCCGAGACCCTGAAGATTTTCGATTACTCGCCAAGGCCTGTGAGACACAACTAAAGGGTTTGGTGGGTTGGCCTTTTAACCACTCAATTAACCAAATTTAACGCTCATTTAACCGGTTTTTATTTACCTAACCCTTTTGGCCCCTCGCCGCCCCGGCGCTGCGGCGCCCCTTTGCAATTTCGCTCGAGCAGAAAGTTGTAAACAAAATTTAAACATAGCCAAGTCCCCGTCCCTCCCCCTCTCTCCCACTCGAGGTCAGTTGGACGTCACATTTAAATTAGAAATGCAATTGTTTAAACAAATTACCTTCGGTATTAACTGTTGTTTTTTGCTGCCATTGTTGTTGCGGCCATTAAATTTATTCAGCTGCACGCTCTGCGCCTGAGCCGTGCATGTCGCCGTGTTTCTGTGTCACCAAAACGAATCCCCCTCTTTGGGTTTTTTGTGCGGGGCGCTTCGCTCGTTTCGGCTGAGCGCACGCACAATTCATAGCCGTGGGCTTTGGCAACCCTGGATGGGAGTGGGGTGGGGTGGGGGGGAATTCGATATGTGAGAATCGAGGTCAAAAAGTCAGTGGGATTAGAATGCAAAGTGCCGCATTAAACCTGCTCGGGAATTAAACCTAATTAGGTTCGCTGAAGAGAACACAGATAATCGGGGAGTAGCCTCATTGCAGACGGTCTTTTAAGAACCGTTAAAGGCTTTTTCCTTAACTTTAATAGCTCGATGTGCTCTTTAGGAACTCAGGAAACTTCAGTCAACTTAAGTTTCCAAGACCAAAGCTTCATAGTCTTTAAGTTCCTGAAGGTCTTCAGAGAACACACTTCCATTAGATTCCTTTTGGATCTCCAAAGTCTTTGAAGAGTTCTCTTAGCAGAGCCTTTAATCTATACCCTAGATTTCTCAGATTTCTCAGACACCAAAACAGATCTTTAGCGAATTAGAAGCTCTCACTTTTAACTGAACTTTGATTTGTTTTTAGTCTCCTAACTCTCGGAGTTCTTGAAATATTTCGATCTCTTAGAGCTTCTTTGAGATCTTCTAAAAGTTGGACAGTTTAGTTCTCTTAAGTTATCTTAAGATATTAGCAATCTTTCAATTGATTTGCTCCCTCGCTCAGCTGAGTTTTCTATTCTTTCCCGGCCGCATTGTAACCTAATTCCTTAAGTTAAAGTTAGTCTCCTAGAGTCTCGGAGTTCTTGAAATATTTCGACCTCTCAGAGCTTCCTTAATATCTCCTAAGTTACTTTAAATAATTCGCCAAATCCCAATTTCTTTGCTTCCTCACTCAGCTGAGTTTCCTATTCTCTCTCGGCTGCCTTGTATACTAATTCTTTGATTTACATTTAGTCTCGGAGAGTTTCGAAGTTGTTGAAAGATGTCAGTCTCTCAAAGCTTCCTTAAGATCTCCTAAGTTACCTTAAAACATTCGCAAAGTCCCAACTTCTTTGCTCCCTCGCTCAGCTGAGTTTCTTATTCTCTCCCAGCCGCCTTGTAACCCAATTGAACTATTTCCAACTCTCTCAGCAGTTCCATTTAATCAGCCATCTCAAGAGCCTACAAAGCCACACCTACCGACATTCCTACCGTTCGATTGGACAGGCGGACGGGAGGCCTCTTATCAATCGACCCTAGAAATCATCAAATTCCAATTGCGTTTGCCGTTCGTGATTTGTTCGTTGTTCGTGTTTGTTGTTGTTTGTTTGTTGTTGTTGTTGTGTCTTTAAACTGGGTAACGGGAGCAGATGCCAATCAGCGTCATTACTCATAATGTTCGACTAATTTCAACTATTCGCTCCACTTTTTTTTGTAGTCCCGCTGAGCGGGGAAATTTCGGACTGCATGAGCTGCGCTTGGGCGAGAGCAGCTACGGGGCGGGGCGGGGGGTCTGTGTTTTTTCCGATTGCGTCATTTTTTGAGTGTTGCTAATTTTAGCTAATTTATTGCAATATTGTCAGCGCTGAACGACGACCAAAGCTCTCCGCTTGTTTGCCGCGCCGCTCGGGCATTTGCATTGCCAACGTTGCCGGGATTGGCAGCAAATTTGAGTGTGCGGCGTGTGTGTGTGTGTGTGTTACAGTTGGCCAAACAATACAGCCGGCCACTCGCACATTTGTTAATTGTTTTTCCCAAGAAAATATCTTCAAATTGTCTCCCTTTTGTTGGCCTTTTGCATAAGCGGTGATAAATCGAGCCTGGCCAACACAACGACCCAAATCCGCGGCCAGCAATTTCAAAATCATAATTGAAACAACACAAGCGGTGAGTGGGGAAAGGCCGGAGAGATTATAACACGGCCAGTCAGTCGATCGGCCCGGCTTAAGTTCCCCCCGAAAATGTTGTGACATCATAAGTGGCTCTGGCCTAAGACGGTTATGAATGGCCGTAGCACGGAGGAGGCGTGGACTGCTCCCGTTTTTCCGTTCGTTGATCTCTTTTGTTCGATTGTTTTCGGGGTCTCGATAACACGCGTGATCGGAGTTCTCGGGCAGGCAGCTTCTGGCTGTTCTCACACTCACCGCTCGCCTGTTTTGCGGAGTCATGCAACCTGTGCATTGAAGCCGAGGTAATTGCATTTCTTGTGCCCGGAAAATTGCCTATCATCGTCTTTCGAGTTGGTCATCGGTCATTGATATGGGGCTTCGGCCGGCCGGAAGTCATCGCGGAAGCGACTCCCACTGCCAGAATGCTACGTGACGGTCTTTTTGTCAGAGCTGGAAAAACCAAAAGGAAATGCAACCCAACAAACGACTTTGTTCGGCCGCCTTAAGTGGCCCTCGTTTTGCCCGTTTGCATTGTTACCGTTATTCTTCTATTTATGCTGATTTGTACTCATTCCCTGTCGCCAGGCCGCCATTCCTGTCCCATTCTGGGCAATGCATTTGCAATTGAATGCGACAGGCGGAGCGACGGACGGGGCCCGGTTCCCTCGGCTGTCTCAGCTTTGCCAAGAATGTTCCCCGGTTGGGGCGGCCCGTTGTTGTTGTTGTTGGCTGCTTGTTGTTGTCGTTGTACCTTCGGCTGACCCATTTGCGAAGGCGTCGTTGGCAAAGAAAAAACAGCAGACAACTGAAAGTTTGCCTTTGCCTGGCGGCGGCTACATGAGAAAGCGCGCGAATCAAAGCTTAAACCGAAGCGGGATTACTCTTTCTGAGAAGTTAGGTGACAAACACTCAAGACACTGAAAGGCTGTCTGTCAATTGAGTCTGAAGGGAAGAGAAGTGGTTCTTTGTTGTAAATCAATTTGAGAACCCAAACGAATAGCGTTTACTCTTTTCTAGAGGTTGACAGAGTTGGAATAAAATCAATCAATTATGCAGAATTGAGTAGACAGACTTTGCGGGTCTTGAAAGTATACTTAAATTTCTTCCCTGAAAGTCTGATTTGTAGGCGAATAAGAGATACGTAAGGGACTTCAGAAAGAGATTAATTTGATCTTAAACATAAAGGTCTTGGCTAAGCAAAACTTAAAGCCTCTAGACAGTTCTTGGGAGAGCCTGAGATAAGGCAGATTTGGGATCTATATCTCCCTGTAATATATTCTGGTTTCCCATAAATAACTGAGAGGGACTGAGATGATACAGATATAGGATCTATAGCCTATCCATCTCACTGTAATATAATCTGGTTTCCTATAACAAATCCAACAAGTTTCTTTATATATTTCTTTATATTCTTTCCACAAACCTAAGAAAGTTCACCTGAAGTTCTTTTTCAGTGCTCCTAACTCTCGGTTCTCATGGTTTTGGCCTCCCTCTCCTTGAGTTAATTAAAATCTTGTTAGATCCGCAGGTTCGGCCAACCTTTGGCTTTCTTTTTGAAAAAAACCAATCGATTCGACAGTTTGGACATTAAAAATTCATTAAAAATTTGAACCTTTCGGGCTCTCCCATCCAGGTATTATATGATTTTGCATATTTTGCCGTTTGTTTGTTTATTTTTTTGTGTATTTTCCGTCAGCCATATCACGCATCGGGGGCTGGGATCCCGATCGTGTGTGGGGGCGCCGAACCGGTTCCCCAGTCGACGTTCGCACATTTCTCAAGGTTTTCAGTTTTGTTTCGTTTCTTGTTATTCATCATGATAATTCAGTCCGTCTCACCCTCGTCTCCCTCTCCTTCCAGGCCGCTCTCGCAATGAAGTCATACACACAAATACTTTGGACAGCGCTGCATTTGCTGGTGAGTACACAACCCGCCTCCCTTTGGGTCGCATAGAAATGGAAAATTGGCCAGACTTATGACCCGAATCCGGATCCACAAAGTGGGCTAGCCAGGATCACTGTCTGACCAGAGGCATATGCTAAATTGAAATGCTGAAGCGGAGCCAGGAAAGTAGGACAACCCCAGCCAGAAATTCTGTTCAACTCTAACCTATAATCCGGCAATGGTGAAGGCGATGGGGATGACGATTACGATGGCCATAATGACGGCGGGTGTCGGTGTTGGCTGGGGGAAAGTTGTGGTTCCTCCTTTAGAATCGTGAGAATGTCGATGGCAACTCTGCAGGCGAAACACGAAATTTTCATTTGCATTTTCTTTCCACTGCCAATTACCAGGAGCTGCCAGCTGTCCGTCGCCGCGGCATTCCTAGGGCGGTTCGTCGGTTTATGTCTGGTCAAGAGGTCAAGTGATTATAATTCCCAGTTTATCGATAGGCAATCTCAAGCCAAAGATCGCTGTCAATTGGAAGATGGGATTTGGGGAGCTAAGAAAATTTGGCAGGGTCTCCGGTATCGTGGTTAAGCGGATCCTTAAACAGCTTGGAATAGCATAGAAAACTTGGTAGCCTAGAAAACTGAAACAGCTTAGAATAGCAAAGATATCTTGGTAGCGGGGACAGCGGCTTAAAGGCGAAGATCTGTCGATCTGATTTACTGGCTGAGCGACTAAGCGACGATTAAGCAGCGCTGAGCGACGGGCAGGTCTCCTCAGCTGAATAGAATAACGTTCAGAGCTCAGGGACTCAGTATTCCAGGCTCTACTTGGACTTCCTTGGCTCATAGTGTCCACCAGGCAAGGCGAGCTTCATGTGAATCAGGAGAGAGACTCATTTCTGGGCCTTTGGTAAGCAGCTGAGCGAAGCCTTCAGAAAGAGCGGGCGATTCGAAACAACAGCGAGAGATTTGTGGGATAAAGACTTATAAAATTAATTAAGTGAAGTCCCCTGGGAACTTTGTCTACCCCCAACCCGAACTCGGCCCCAAAAACAAGCGAACTTTGGCGACTTTAATTGGCAATCGCTTTGCCCGCTTATTTGAATTTAAAGCCAATAATTTATGTTTCTATTTTCCTGCTGCCAATGGAGTTAATTAAATTGGACTCTTTTCTTTGCAGATTCTTGCCCTGCTGACCTCACACGGTGCCCAGATTCCCACAGCGACGAGTAAGTAGAACGAACCTTCCTACTCCCCTGGTTGCCTCTCCCCTCTCCAGTTTTGTGGCAGCGATTAAAAGTGAATGTTTCAATTGCCTAATCAACCACCCTAAACGAGTTTTTGCCAGACTCTTTTATTAAACAAAAGACCACAGACAATTGGCGAATTGGCGACTCGACTCGGGCGGGATGACTTGGTTAGTTTGCGGCTTTCACTTTGGCCAAATTAATGCATGCAAAATAAGTGTTTGCCCAGCCCAAGGGGCGTATGCGTAACCTCTACAACTCGCACACAGACGAGTCCGTCGTGTTGGTGTCCGGGATCTTGGCCAGCTCGCCAATCAACTCATAGCGATTCCAGTATTTCAAGCGGCTGGTGTGCAGGGACCTCAAGTAGGTGAGGAAGTGCTCGTAGGAGAAGAACTGGCGGGGGAAGCAGGCTGTCTGCGAGTGATAAGGACACAGGGCGTCGTACACCCAATTCCTCTGATGCGGCATGTCCACGTTGCCCATCAGCTCCCCACAATTCTGGGCATAGTCGCTGCAGAACAGCTCATGGGAAATGAACCTGAAAGGCAAGAAATTTCACGAGTCTGTTGGTCTGTGGGGCGGCCGAGTGACTCACACGAAGGCCCGGGTGATGAGCTCCTGGATCTCGGGACTCTGGGAGACGGCATGGAAGATCTCGGTCTTCTGGGGGCTCTGCAGGAAGCGCAGGAACAGCGAGGGCATCAAGGAGTAACGCACGCAGCTCATCACCAACACCAAAGAGGACTGGCGGGCGGGCCAGTCGTGGCTCAGCCAACGCACGCCGGCCATGAACACCTAAAGGACTCCATATAAGTTGGAGTAATTTAAAGGTCCTTGGACTCACCTCGATTTCGCTGTTGACCCCGGCAGTGTCCGCCTTGAAGAGGTCGCAAACGGAGGCCTCCGGCATGTCCATGAAATCCGCCGAGGCCACCAGAGGCAAAAAGAATCGGCCAATCCGAAAGAGCATGGTGGTCTGGAAGACCGGCAGGTCGTACCTCAAGGACTTGGCGAACAGGAAGAAGGCGAAATGCTCCGTCAAACAGGCCTTCCCAAAGGCCGTCCAGCACAGTCCTTTCAGCTCCTTGATCTCCAGATACTTGGCCGCGCTGTAGATCTCCACAATGTTATGGGAGCAGTGGTAGTCCTGCTTGTCCAGCATCCAGTTGTAGACGGCATGGAAGGCAGAGGGCGTGACATTCTTCGATTTGATGCGCACCTCCACGGGGTCCTTGACGCGGCGGAAGTACAGGGAGAAGGCCTTCAGCACGCCCAAGTGGCATTGGAATTTGTAGCGGTCCACGTAGACGACGGTGGAGTTGGCCGGGGCGCTGCGCAGATAACGGTACATGCGGTCCCAGGAGCGCGGCTTCTGGGGCTGCTTGTCGTCGGGTATCACGATTTCCTCCTCGACGATGTTGAAGATGCTGAAGGACTTGTCCAGCGGCTGGGACATCACCACCTCCGTCGAGGGCGAAATGTGGCTGTGGAGAAAAAGGACAAGCAATTTAAAAGCCGTTAGACATCTAAAGGAAAATCCTACCAATGGACATCAGGGTTGAAAAAACAACTCGAATCGGAATCAATGGCCTTGTCGGTTTCCCTTAGTATCAACTAGGAGCAAGGACAATCAGTTGGACAGCCAGAGCAGCGAAATTTCCGTTTACCTTTTCGTCTGAAAGCGACTCGCTGGGCGTGTCCTCGTAGGAGTCCGACATGAAGGCCTTGGAGTCCTCTTGACCGCCAGATTCTGTGGTCACCGACTGGATAGGTTCCTTGCAGTCCTCGTTGTCGCTGTCCGTCGACAGCTTCCACAGCTCATCCGTGGGCACCTCGGCCACCTCGTCAAGAGTGGGGAGCTCGGCAAAAGTCACCGCCTTCTTTTTCGGCTTCACCAGATCCTGGGCTGAGTTCTGCGGCCCCAAGTAGTGCGGCGCCCCGAACTGAGTGTCCTCTGACATATTGTCTCCAATGCCCCGCTCGGTGGGCGGCGGGGGAGACGGAGGCCGCCCCTCCTCCGAAAACAAAATCCAATTCGGGTTTGTCTCCTCCAGAGGCGTTTTTTGGGGCCGTTCGTTTTCCGCCTCCAAACTGGAGCTGCTGATCTTCGAAGGATCCGCCAGATACGGTTCCATGGTCACATAGTCACTGGCCGTGGCCGAGAGCACCATGCCAAAGGATTCCTTCAGCTTGGCCTCCGGCGAGAAGGGCCCCATCCTTCGGTCCCTGGCGGGGTTGGGATCCTCCTGCTGCTCGCTCGTGGGGCTAGTCAGTTGGGAGCCCGCCTTCATGCGGTCGAGGGCGTTGGCCAATCCGTGCGTCATCCGCTCTATGGAGATGGTCTTCCGGCTGAACTGGCCGCAGGTGAGCATGGCATTGTTCTCGGCCGGGCTGGGCAGGCCGGCTAGGACCTTCTCGCTGGCCAGCAACTCAAAGGAGGAGGTGGACGAGGGCGGCGGCTCGCGGTCTTCGGCAATCAAGTGATCCATGGCCAATACTCAGAATTTGCTCAGTAATGAAAAATACAAAAGAAGAAAGAAACATGAAGTCCAAAACTCATTGAGTGCCCCGCTTGCTAGGGTTTCCGATCCTCTAACGATGGCAGGAGAGCTGCCAAGGGAGGCGAGCTGAGCCTGCCTGCGAAACCGGCTTGGCGGCTAGAATCGGATCCCCAGAGAGAGCCCAGAGAGAAGAAAGATGCTCCGCTTGACGGCCGCGGTTCATTGAACCAAAGAACTGGCCAAGTGGGAGGCGTTTGGGGTGCCACTTTTGGCTGTGTACACAGCGGCGGGCACTCGAAGGTGTTGCTTGGTTGGTTGCAAACCAGACCAGCAAATTGCTCGAAGGTTCTCTCTCTCGCGGGGGTCAAGAAACCTTTGTGGTTCTGGCCAAAGCCAAAGCCAAGCCAAGCCAGCTGGCCTCTGGGGGCCGCCGCGATGGGTTTTCAATGTCATTAACGTAACGACCATTGTTGTTGTCACAGTGACGCGACTGTTGTTGTTGCTGTTGCAAGTTGCATGCTGGCGGCTTCCGCATGCAACAGCAACTGCAGCTGCGCTCTTCCCATTGTCTCATCTCACGGGGCGCGGGTGCGGGCTGGCCATGATTTATGCTAACGGTTTTGCAGGTTTACAACGCTGCCGTTTAACGGTGCTGCTGGCTGCGCGCATGCGCATTTGATTGAACTTTCGGGCCAACATTTCATAATACAATTTCTCTGTGTTCGTTTTCCAGAGGATGGCCAGACGTTTAGCGAGGCTCTGGCCGCGGCCGAGGCAGCCGAAGCAGCCTCCTCCACAACAAAGCCTGCGATTGTGGAGCCAAGCGTGCGGGTCAAATGCCTTTCCGGCTCCATGCTGATCACAATCAAGGATGCTCCGCCCAACCACGAGACTGGCCTATTTAGCGGCATGATCTATCCGAAAGGCCTGTCCAAGAACTCCACCTGCCTCAGCGAGTACAGGTAAGCAGACGCATTAATCGATTTGTCGATCTATCAACTTATCGATAACTGGTTGCCTTCCGCAGGGAGCATGTGGGTCCGCTGCGGTACAAATTGCCGCTGCGCAGCTGCAACACCATGCCCAAGGAAACGGTAAGATTAACACACACACACCCGCTCCCCCCACCCCTCAAACTGACCAACGACCAGCTGGCGGTTCTGGCCTTTTGCATATGCAAATTGAGATTCGCCCGAGTCGAATAAGGCGAAATCACATAAAATCGGTTACAAGGTAAAAACCATAAACTCTCTCGGACCAACGCTCAGATGAGGCAGGCAGTTGATAATCAAGTTGTACTTGAAATGAATAGCAAAGATGAAAAGTGGCCATAAATTTCCTACGCCCCAGCAGACGATGAGCTCAGCTCCGGGCGGGACCCATTAAACCGAAGATTCTCGTATCTAAGGTTGGATGGAGCCTATTAAATGACAGGCCCTAAAACGGACAAGAAAATGGGAAGGACAGCTGAGGGAGTTAAGTTGAGAATGAGCAGTTGACGGGCTTCTCTTTGGGCGAAAGAAATCAAGCAGGCAACAGCGAGGGCTGGGAAAAGAGTTTGGTGAAGAAGGCTAAACAGATTTTCCTTCAAAAAGAGTTTAAAGATTTTGGATTATTTCTTAGCAGTCTCATACTCAAATTCTCGAATTTCTCATTCTCCCAACAATGCCAAGACTCTGAGAACGATAAGAAATTTATATCACTTCCTTCAGGTTCAAGAATCAGACTCTCCGTACATCAAACTGAAGGGACCTCTCAGTTTAAACTTCGGTTTTCAAGCCTCATTAGTCCCAGTCTCTTATTATATTCGCCTATCCCATTAAGCGTTCCCCCAGCAAGGCTAAGACTCAGAAAACAGGGCTGGGAGATTTTTGCTGACTAGAATTTCAAACCATTTCCTCCAGGTTCAAGAATCTAAGCTATCCATGATCATTCTTTGCGTTAAACAAACTATCAGGATCCTGGGCTACTTCCTTCGACTTGCAAGTCAACCTCAGAAGTCTTATGCTCCTTTTTTTTCGTGTCTTTCATTAAGCATTCTCCCAGCAAAGCTAAGGGCTAGAAAACCTTTGTGGACCAAAAATGTATACCACTTCTTCCAGGTTCAAGAATCTGAACCAACCATGATCAGATTTCATATAAACCAAACTTCAAGAGCTGTGGGTTATTTCCTTCGACTTTTAAGCCAATTCCAGAAGTCCCATCCTCTTATACTTTTCTAATTTCCCACTAAGCATTCTATGAGAGATCTTTCCTTACCAGAATTTTAAGCCACTTCCTCCAGCTTCAAGCTTTTCTCTCCAAGATTCAAGGCATCGTTTCGCCAACCCTGACCAGAATTCTGTTCCCTTATCCAAGCTTCTCTTGGTTTCAGACCTCTCAGAAAATCAAGCCGAGCAGAAATCAACTTTCCTTTTAGAGAAGTTCCCTCTCCGGGCATTCTTGTGTCCGCCAAGGCCGACAACTCGTCAGTCCGCCCTCGTTGCGGCTGCCGTGGATCTTACGACTGCCGCTCATATGGCC
>JBAMCP010001263.1:0-25225 GCA_037075105.1 Lissocephala sabroskyi | reverse complement strand
GACCGGCAGCGTCAAAGCGAAGCGCCCCTTTGTGATGGACACGGTCTCCGGGTCTGGGCATCTCGGGGCCGCAGTTTGGCCGTCGATTCTGGAAATCGATCAATCATTTTTTCACACTTCCAATCGCCTCGAATCGGCCAATGGCCAAAGTCAAGTGACCGCCGGACCCCGTGTGGGGAGTTGGAAATTTTCTGTTTCTGTTTTCTGATTTTGGTTTTTTTCTCTCCCTCGGCTTGACTATTTTCGACGGAGTCTCCCAGGGAACACGGCCGGCCCGTCGATTGTACTTGACTTCGTGTCAATAAATCGTTTCACATTTTTTTCTGTCTCTCTCTTTTTTTAAACACAATTTACGCCGACACAAATGATATTAAAAATCCATTAATAATCGCGGCTCTGCTTCGATTACGTACGGTCGACCGGTCGCTCGGTCGCTCAGTCGGCTGGCTGGTCAATCAGGCCCCGGAAAACGTTAAAAGGCTGCCACGTCCCACCGGCCTACGCCGCCAGCAACAACTACGAAATTTAATTATATGGACGGCTCCACCCTTCGAGAGAGTCAACGCGTCCATTCGAAAGGGTCCCGAGGGTCTAAGCGGGAGGGTAAGAAATCCTAAGGATCTTCAGCTAACCTACCACAACTTTAAAGTCGCAAGGGCAAATTTCATAAAAGAAAGGAAGAGGAGCGTTCTTAAGGACAAATGGCAGGACTACTTTGGCTACTACTCCATTCGAAAGGGTTCCCGGGGGTCTGAGCGAAAGGGTAAGGATCTTCAGCTAACCTACCACAACGTTAAAGACAAAAGGGTAAATAGGAGTATGCCTAAAATGACTGCTTTGGGTCTGTGGTGATCGTCTAGCCACTTTGAGCTAAACTAAAAAAGGTAAATTTCATAGAATGGTAAATTTTACCCCAATAGAGAAGGAGTACAGGAAGAAACCTTCAACAAAAAGTCCACACAATCGGTCTTCTTTCAAGCAAATCGGGAAGGGCTTTCAATTACCGTGGGAGTTCAGCCAAAAACAGTTGGCAATCTTATGAGGCTGAAAAAGGCATTGGTGGGTATAGATCCCAAAAGCCGAGGGTATAAAACGACCACAGAAATGGGAATCTCGAATTTTTAAAGGGTACTGAACTAAATCGGAATTAAACGTCTACTTGGAGGTTTTGGTTGTTTTTTTAGCCCTCAAGGGTAACATTTTCGATCGAAGCACTAAGGGTATAAAAAGTAAATGGATGCATCTGGCTATTAAGCCCATGGTTAGATTAATTTTTTGCAACAACGAGGCACAGAAATCGTTACCAAAGTTCCTAATAGATCCCTTAGACTCGGTTAAGGTTTGCAATTGACGCTACAATGGGACTGCAGCCTAGAATTAAGGAAAAATGACTTTTCGGAGGACCCAAACCAGCTGATGAGGGGTCTATAGGAAGCTCAGATCATATTTATAGGCCTATCACAGGAAACCTTTTCTTACTTTTTGGAGGACCCAAGTCAGCAGAATATTGTTTCTGGTCTATAGGAAGCTCAGATCGAATCCTTAGGGACCCACCATAATCACGTTTGGCCACAGCGATTCCTAAAATTACCCTAGTTCTATTTGGAGATTGGATTTCATGATATCACTAAGAAAGTTCGCCATTGAAACATTAGACGATTTGGTCTTTAATCCCAAAACTCTTTCAGCCGCCATTTGCCTTTTTTTTTAAATGGCAAACAACAAAAAGGGTGAAAGGCCAGAAATGCTTTCAATGTCAATAATAATAATAATAATGATAATACCGATTTCAGGGGGTGGCCGACAACCACCACCACCACCGATGCCAGGACCACCCCTGCCAGGAGCTCTCATATTCAAATTCGCGTGCATGGAATTTGATGGACCAAATCAGGACATTAAGCCCACCAGTCTCCCCGTATGTCTAACAAGCACCGACCAACCCAGCCAACCCGTCCGTCCAGCTGTCCATCCATCCCCCTTTCAACAAGCAAAAACAACAACACGGCGGCAGTCGGTCGTGGCGGTGGTGCAATTATCGCTCTGCGCCCTTTGGAAATCTCTCAATGGACGTGCGTGTGTCTCGGCCGTTGGGACAGAAGGACAGACGGACAGTCGGGCGGGCGGCTATTGCACAATCGTGGGTTTTTCAGGCTCAGGTACCATAAACTGATTGCCGCCCAGTTATAAAATCTGCGCCGCACTATCGTTTCCCATTGTTCGCCTCAACCGTTCACCCAACCGAGCGTCGTCTGTCCATCCGCCCGCCTGGGTGTCTGTCGGGCTGTCGTTGTCCTTTGGTTGCCATGAGCGCATAATGTGCCCAATAATGAAGTGAAAGGGTTACAATGGCTTCATGAGAACTTCGCCGCTAACCGGGTGATAAAAATTCTGCACCGAAAGGGTTTTTTTTTTGTCGTCTAAATTTCATAATGGCCGCGCCAGCGAGCGTCTCAGGTAAAAGGAGGCGACCAGGAGCACGGCTCTTGGCCGGATGTGTGTCTTGGTCTTGGGTAAATGACGATCCTTTCAAGTTCAATAAACGACAGGACAATAAACAAACTGCTTCAAGTTTTATCATACCGACCGCTCAGTACTTTTGGGAGACGTTCAGTTCTCCTCTTTTTTTGCCATTACGTGCGGTGATAATTGCAATTTTAGTGTCCTGGCCGGCAATAAAAACCCATCGATGTGTTTCTCATAGGTAAGGCAAATTCAGGACATTCAGAAAACTTGCAGAAAAAATAAGAAACATTTCATTCATAAAATCAAACTTAAGACTTAAGATTCTTGTAGATTTTTTATATAATAGTTTATGTTTTCTTTAAGGTCGCGGGAAGTCCTAAAGGATCCTTTTTATATTGAATTGATCACTTGAGTGGTTGACAATTTATTATAGTTCTGCATTTTTAATCAAGGGAAAATTGCCTCACTTATTTTCTTAGTTAAGGTATTGATTTAAAAAGCATCTATATGTTTTTAAGAAAAGTTTAGTTCCTTTAATCGCAGATGTGAATTGATTCTTTGCTAAATAAACAAATAAAGAAAAAAATATATATATACGAGTATTAAGATCTGAGAGAAGGTATCTATATATATTATATTTTGTCTCTCTTGTATGCTCCCAAAGAGCAGAAATCAAAACTTTCAGCTTGTATTCCAAAGACCCTTGTATTGAGTATTTGAAAAAGACAAAATATATGTCAAAGTTTCGGGATTGTTCCATATAAATAATAAAGTTTCATTCTGTTTCTTTTCTTAGAAATCTGAAGGGTAATTTTCTGTAGTCTTTTTTAATTATTTTGAAGAATGGCAAAATGTCTAAATTGCTGTATGTCTTTAAGAATCTCCAAAACTATAATCAGGAACGAGAATGGACTTTCTTTTAATTAAATCAAGGCTTTCTTCCACATTTCCCTTTAAATACTAAATTAGTTAAATAAAAATAATACATATATTCATATCAAAAATTCAGTTGAAAAGTAAAGTAAATTATTAAACTCTGTATAAATTGTATAAAAACGAAAAAAAAAAATTGACTTACTTGAGGACCTAAAAAATAACAGTCGTCAGTCTTTAATCCCCATCTAAGTTCTTTAAAGTCTTCGAGAAGAATTGAAAATTAATAGACTTTATAACTCCAATGATCCAAGATCACAGATCTAAGCTTCTTTATGATGAAAATCACTCACAAATTCCCACAAAAATTCTATCCAGAAGCTGTTTTCCTTTCCCCCCTGGAAAACTCTCTCGTCCCCACCACAAATATAAATATTTTTCCCCCCACAATTTGTTAATATTGTCGGCTAACTTCTCTCCCTGGAGAGGCAACTGAACTCGAGCAGCCGTAAAACGAAACCGATCACTAGGCCATTCGCTGGGTAAGCCTTCCGCCATATCCGCCGATCGATGCCGGTTTATATTTTTCTTTTTTGGATAGATGATGCGGGACGAGGGCATTGTTTGTGTTTAGCGAGCGTGATTTTTGTGTAACAATTTGAGGCAATGAGCACATCTTGTGGGCTCGATTATAATCCGCCTTAGCCAGTGACGTTCACCATTGTAGAATTTCACATCAAACATCTGCACTGACAGCCCCGGGGACCCAGGACAGTGCAGGGAGAATGTGGTTCCGGCATCAATTCGTTGAGGCAGGCGGTCGGGGTTGGCTGGCCAAAAATTCATAATCATAAAGTTCCACAAAACCCACTCGACTGTCTGACTGTCTGTCTGTCTGTCTGTCTGAGCTGGCATAGATTGAATAACATTGGAGAGCGAGTGAGAGATTTGATCCCATCGAACAGAACAAGAAAACAACAGAAAACAAAACAAAATAAACAAGATTCCCAAAACATTCGCAGCGATTGTTGACCCAGCCTCCTCGGCCATTGTCCTGGCCGGACGGGCAATTATGGCGCAATAATTACAACATTTTAGGCTGTAATCCAAAATCCCAATGAATGCAGAAAGGTCAGTTTCCATAATTGGGGGAATTGCGGGTGGCAACCGGCAACTTGAGCGCATCCGCGACGTTTTGTTCTACGCTCGGCGGACTGACCTGTGGCCGCCTGTTTTCAATTTCGCTTGTCTTCCATCTGTTGCGGTTCGGTGGTGCGCGGGGGACGCGTCGTACCACCGAACATGTGGCTGATATGCATTCCAAATGCTCCGGGCGGTTTCAGATGGGAAACAGGAAATCTACCGGTAATAAATCAAAATCTCCCACGCATTACAGCGAAAGCGAAACGCGACTTCAGTTTAAGTATTTCAAAGGATTTGACAGTCTAGAGGTTGAGGAAGTCTTTAATTCAAATGGGTTTGGATTTATTTTCCTTGAAGTAAAGTCCGAGCAAGCTTGAAAATCAGGCTTCGTTTTTAAAACAATAAAGATTTGAAATATCAAATGACTGCACAACCAAAAGTCTCGAGTTTGAGGAAATCTTTAATGCAATTTGGAATGAATTTATGTTCCTTAAAGATTCTTTAAGAAAGTCTGAGTAAGCTTGAGAATCATGCTATGTTTATAGACAACTTATAAAGATTTTAAATATAAAATGACTGCAGAACCATCCAGAAAAGTTTCATAATCATTGAAAAATCTTGAGATAATATTAAACTCTTGGAATATTGGCAAACATTGTAAATGGAGAAGACGGCTAAGTTTATGAATATTTCAGAATCTCCAATCATATCTAAGATTAAACAAAGACTGAAGAGCATTTGAAGCTTTTGAAACTAAAGCCTATATTCCTTAACCATTAAAAACAGAAAATATGATAAATATGTAATAATATATTCTTTTCGATAAAATGAATACCTCGAGAATCCAATAAATCTTTGAATACCACATCAAGAGAAAAAAGCTAAGCAGTCAGAAAAATGCCTAATGAATAGAAATTTCTAGCCCTCAACTTTAGAGGTTTTTGATAAAACCTCCTCCCAAATATTAAGCAGTTTTTATAGCTAAGATATTAGAACAATAAAAAATATTTCGACAGCTCTTTCAGAAATCGTAGACTTAAAACTGAACAAATTGAGGACTTTAAAAATATTCTTCTACAAATTTTAGTTTCCTATTCGAGTAAACTTTTCTGTTTAAAAAGAGTTTTTATTTCTTTAGAACTCTTTTTAAATATTCAATATTTTGAAAGGTTTCTAATAAGTGTTCATGGATAAATCTGATCTATTGAGTTTAATGGCTCATATAAAGCAAAAAAAAAAAATAGACAGACGATTGAAACAGTTAATTGAAGAAAAATTAAGAGACTTCGTAGAATATTGAAAAGGAGAAACCAATTCATTTTTTCCTTATTCAATAATAAAATTTCAAGAATCTTCGGTAATTTTCATTGACTAGGGAAGTTTTCTATTTTAGAATCTTGAAATTCTTTCATTCGATAAAAAAAGACCCTAAAAGGTGAAGACATTTGTATTTGAGAAAACTTAAAAAATTAATTACCCAAAATCCCATATGAAATCCCAGTGGCATTTTGAAGTCTTGAACATTTTGTGGCGTTTCTGCATCCTTTGGGCACTTGTAAGCGCATTTCTTGGAAGCCTTGCAGGGAGCATGAAAGGATGCTTGAAACTTTTCCTGCTAGTTTCGAGCTTCAGCCTTGCCAAGGAGTTGACATTGCTGAAGCCACTCCTCTTCGCTCCTGCCAGTTGACTGGTGATGGAGATCTTTCATTACCATTGCCACACAAAAGCGTCGTTCATTTTGTATCCTGCTACTGTACATACACACACACACACACACACACACTGAAATGCACACAGTGGCATACAGAGAACGTCGCAGGGCCACAGCCAATTCATAAGCCCGTAACTATGTACATAAAAGAGGATATTGGACGGACACCAGAGGGTCGACTGCATTGCGAGTGTAAGTGTGTGCCACCACTTCACTTCAGTTTGCATTCAGCATTCAGGATTCGCATTCACCCCCTAAAGCAGGAGAATAAAAAAAAAATTTCATTCATTTTCCATCTTTCTATGTGCCGTTGATGGCAGAAGGAACAGGACCAGGACCAGGAGCACACCAAACAATCCTCTTCACTGGCATTTGTAGTATTTGCATCCATAACCCCTGCATTATCCTACCGCCACCCGGGTCTCCCCCTTTTGTTGTTTCATTTCGTATAATTTTCCCAGTCATTCCATGTCGCGGTGCATAATTAAAAACTGTAAACCACACAAATAATCCCTGGATAGTCGACGACGACGACGACGAACATGGAGAGAGGGGAACGGGGACAAGGCTGATGATGATGACAAGGACCCCATGATGAGGATGAGGACAGCGCTCAGCCAAGTGCCACAAATACATAACAAGAACAACAACGAACCGGCCCAGCAAAATTTACAACAAATTCTAAATACCCTAACCTTAAAATCAAAGCCTGACAAATCGAGAAGATGATTTAGTGAACTTTCTTCAAGAAATTACCTTTGTACCCTTGAAGGGTAAATAAATTTGACAATATACCTATTTCTTTTCCAGGAATTTATATCCACGTAGCCCTTATGAAACCAAACTAACCTAAAAATCAAAGCCTGACAAATCGAGAAGATGATTAAGTGAACTTTCTTAAAGAAAATACCTCTGTACCCTTGAAGGGTAAATAAATTTTATAATATACCTATTTCTTATTCCAGGAATCTATATCCAAATTGCCCTCTTGAAACCAAACTAACCTTAATATCAAAACCTGACAAATTGAGAATATGATTTAGTAAAGGTTCTTTAAAAAATTACCCTTAAAGGGTAAATAAATTAAAAAATATACCTAAACCAAATTTCTTAATCCAAACTGATTTTACTCCTCTTCTTTGCTTTGATAGTTATTCCCTTAAGCATCAGGTTTTTATATATATCCTGTTATCTTTCTTATATCATCGATAAACCAATATACCCCGTCGCTTCTATGAGCTCAAATAATAGAGATCAACTCACTACTATATAAAATTATATAGCCAACTCTGTGCGTGTATGTTTCAGTCGGTCGGTGTGTGTGTGTGTGTGTGTGTGTGAGTGGCACGGACAATGAAAATGAAAATGGGGTTGATGCTGGCATTTCCATCATTAGAGTTTTGTGGTCCTGTCCGTTGTTAGCTGGATACTCTCGAGAGTCCATCAGATACGTTTTGTGACTATTATTTCATGTAAAAGGAGCGTCAACATCACACACACACACTTACACCCAAGTTACAGAATAGATACCCCTGTTAATTGTGGGCGTGGGTTTGTTTTCAAATAGTTAAAGAAAATAACCGAAATTACCCACGAGCACTGAGAACAAAATGCAGCAAATGTCTGACTTAACCTCAAAATAAATAAAGCTTTGTAGAAGATAACTTTGGGGACCGTTATGCAATTTCATACCTAGAAGCCCTTCACAATATCTTGTATTAAAAATGACGAAGTCGCTTAGGTAACTCAGCCAAAAAAGAAGGTCTCTTTGATTTCGTAGCCGCTTTACATTTACCTCGACTTATGTGCCTTTTACCCTTTCATAGATTATAATTACCAGCGTATAATTACTATAATTATCATCGTGTGGTGTGTGTGCGGGCCGAACTATTGGATTTGATTGACTTTCGGCGGACCATTTTCGAGGCATGGAAATGAGGAGCCAACGCCGTTCCGAGTCATTTGTTTTTCAAGGTGGGGTCAAATCTATTAGTCGAATTTAGAGAAGGATGTGGAGACAAATTTACTACACGCTTGGATTTGTTTGAATATCGGTGTTTTCTAAAATAAACTCCACTTTATATCATTGCCAATCCAAGTTCCTAAATTGGTGAGTGGCCAGCAAAACCGATTTATTTTTAAGAGGCTCCTTAATTATGGGCAGAGAGACGTTTAAAGATCTCGAGGACATAAAGATGACTCTAGTTTCAGCTTTTTTTTGACTCACAAAGCTTCTCAAAAACGATTAAAGACAAATCTTCGTTTTGATTGAATTCATATAATTCATAAAGTAACTTCATTTTAATCGGCCAAGCAAACCCGAAAACCTTTCTGACTAAAACAACAGATAGGTGCATTAAATTAACAAAAATTCTGAAAATTTAAAGAGAATCTTTCTAGAATTTGAAGAATCTTTCATGAAATGAACTGGGAGTATAAATTGGAAATATGAAGTGCCTAAAATTATATGCTTACAATAAGAAATAAATAATAAAGATAAGACACTTGTGCAATAATAATTATTTATATAATACTCGTATTTGTTTAAATTTAAATTTGAAATTAATCAAATTGTTTAGATCTCTCATTAAAGTTTCCTTGACATTCTTTTTTGAGAAGAGATTGATTTGTTGTTGGAGGCTATTTGGTGGCTTCTGCCTTTGGAAAGTTTGTCTTCCGTCAACTTGACTTTGGAATCTCCAATGTCTTTCAAAATAAAAGAATAAACCTGTTGGACACCACAATAAAATATCTTTCTTGAGGAAATTAAATTCCCCATTTTAATAAATAGAATTTATTTAGAAAATAAATAAGCTTCTTTTGCATTTCTCGCAATCAGAAAGCTTGTTTTGAATTCTCGTTCAGAAAATTCTGACCCTCTCCATCCTCGCACACGAATTGCAAGCAAATTTTTGTACATTTCTATGCTAATTTTAATGGGTACAAAGTCTTTCCCCTCCCCTCCCCTCACCGGCATAACCAAGGCAAGTCCCGGAAAAATATTCGGCTAAAAAAAATAAAAGTATTTAAATTTGTATCTCAATTCATGGAAATTTCCTTCAGGGAATTCATTAGCCAAAGGACGCCCCGAACAAGCTGAGATGTGTGAACGGGAAAGGAGAGAGGATAACAAAATGGATGCTGCGACAACAAGGATGCCAGCGGCTACAAAAAGGGATGGGGGCTGGTCTGTGCTGTGTATCTAATTTGGCAATATTATGAATTTAACCCTTCCATGTTCTGCGGGGATATTTAAACAACTGTTTGCACAAAAGTTTAGCCAGAAGGTCGTCCTCGTGGTCCTTGCGGTCCTTCGTCGTCGCCGTCGTCGTCGTCGTCATAATTTCTCTCTGTCCCCGAAAATTGATTCTACTCCCCGGCCTGCTGCTGTCCTGTTTGACTGCCTGAAAGTGAACTTTGCTCTGGTTTTGCAGCCGCCGCCCCCCTCGGCCGGTTAATGGGCGACAGCGACCCATTACCGTGGGGTATACGCCCCCCGCCAGCCCCATGCGGCTGTGGATGCGGTGCTCTGTTTTCATTTACTTCGTCTTTGGTAGTTTGCTTTGTTCTCCAGCCTCGCCGGCAAGTGGGCCCGAACGAGAGCGAGACGAGCGAGCGTCTTGGCGAAAAACCCACAAGAATGTTGGCTGACGACTTGACTGGGTCGTCTTTTGGGTGGTTGGCTGGGCTGCTCTGCTCGGTCTGGTGGCTTTTCATTTTTGTTCTTGGGATATTTTTGGGGGCACCCCGACGATGCCCTTTTGGCAGCCCCGCCGCCACTTGCGCGACTCGCGGCTCGCCTGCTAATGATGCCTTTTCCAGCAATTTAATTGTTAAACAATGAAAACGCTTTTGATTACAAGAGAAACAGGAGCGGCAATGCCAGCTTCTGGGGGTCGGAAGTCCTTTTGTTTTCATACGGCTTCCCTGAGCCACCCTCGGTCCTTAGCCGGCAAACGCCAACGGCAGTTTTGAACAGACGGGCAGGGAAGACAGAGAGCAGCTCGGGCACTTGGACAGTTGGACAGAAGGATGTTTATTAATTTTTACCTGAGGTTATCTATTTGTCGCGCTATGTTTTTTTTTTCGTCTGTTTCCTTCGCATGAGGGTTGCCAGGCAGGCCGCAATTTTCATGCTCATTAAATAATTTCCGACTCCACTTTCCCCAACTCCATCTCCACCTTCACCTGGCCCGTTCTGTTCATTACGCCGGGGACAAGTCAGTTGGGGCAAATTGGGCAAGAGAACGCGGCCGGGAAGGGTCTGAGTCTGGGTTTGGGTCTGGATCTGGATCCTTGGGTTGGGGCGTTAAAAAGTTTTTATTGAAAGTTGTAATTTAAATTTATTAGGTTTCACATTTTAATTAATGCCCACTTCTTGGTCCAAGTCGGCGTCTAAAGGACGACGAGTTTGGCGTAAATAAAAGCCCAGAAAAGGCAAATGAGATCCTCGCAAAAAACACAAAATTATGCATAATTTATTGGATTAAAGAGACACCCAAAGGTAATGAGAAAGCCAGGGTAATTGGGAGAAAGAAATACGAACCAGGAAAAGACCCCACAGGCTTTCAATGATCTTAACTATATTTTCGTACAAGAAGTTTGGAATTTAAAAACCTGAGAAACACTCGTTTATTATTAAGGAGTTAGAGAATATGAAAGTGTCTTTTAATTAGTCTTTCCAAGTCCCCGAAAACAGGCAATCCCAAGTAACCATCGTTTGAAGCTAGAGTTCTGAATCATTTGGCACTCCATTGCATCCAAGACGTTTGAGATAACAAATCAAATTAAAAAATTTTCGCCTTACTTCGCTCCTTGAACCATTCACTTATTCGCTGAATGTCCTATGATTTAATTGTTGGGGATTTCTATGATTTTGCAAAATTATTATTAAAATTTATGGATCTAACTTCTTTCATTGCAGAAACCTTAAGCTACAAAAAAAAAAAGGGAGCTGGCAGAAATCCGTAGGAAATGAGGCAAAAATGAGCTTTTAAAAATCCTCAAATAAAATGTCAAAATATGCGAAAATTAAATGACCAATTTCTGGTGCCCGAAAAAAAGACGAAAAGTAAATTTTCATTCCACGAAAATAAGCATAGAATCCAATCATGGATTCTTGGACAAGAAATAGGAATAAATATTTGCGCTCCACATAAACATTTCCCGTAAAGAGAACTACTATATTAAGAGATCGGTCAGTTATGGTAAAAGATTCAGCTTTAATTGCTTAAGATCAGCAAACAAATAAAGAGAACTCGATTTGAATTTAATTTTTGTTGAATTTGTTGACTTTTATAAGAAAACTTACAGTTCCTAAAATTGATGGAAGAGAAATAATAGATAAATAACCCAAAGTTCCCTCCATCTAATTCCAGTCTAGATTCCCACCTCATGGAGAATCATTTCAGACACTTGAGAACATAAGAGAAATACAAAAGCTTGGGACTCGTATGATCTCGCTGATTTTGGTTACCTCGCAACTCGAAGTGCTGGCAACGCTTTAGAGGGGTTTGTTTGCAGTATTTGCAACCGGTGCACTCCATCATCTTCCTGGAGATGGGGGCTTGGTCTGACAATTGAAACTCCTTTGCTGTTTCGTGTCGTAACTTCTGTGACCCTGAGCAGCCTTAAATTCCTTGGATTTCTTGTACTGGGTGACCTTGTAGAACTTGTGCACTATGCATTTTGAGACGTTCACCAATCGTAACACGGACACAATCGGGAGCACATATATCCAACCTCAAAAGAAGGACAAATTCGATTAAAGATAGTATTGATTCTTAAAGTCTGGTAGCCATAAAACTGGTTGGAAAGACAATTTCATCACACTTTGCGAAACTCTATATTCTGTATTCTTTGTTCTCTTTATTCTTTTTGGTATAGTAACACAAATATGAACCATAATTAGAGCTTAAGTGCAACGAAGTTGGTTTAAATACAATTCTTCAAGAATATAAAGAAAATCTAGGTCAGTGAGAAATTATATAAGATCATTTTAAAAACCAAAGAGTAGGAAGCACGAAAATCCTTTTAAGAAAGAAATAATGATAATCCGGGATGAGTTCTGTTCAGATTCCCCAAGAATATAAAGGGGTCAGTGAAGTTCTCGTCCTTTGAATTATACTTTAATAGGTCCGAATATCAACTCTCAACACCCGATCTCAATTAACAATAAAACTACAAAATTAAATAAAATAATAAATATAAAAGATAATTTTATAACCTTTAAACGTTTAAGATTATTTTCCATAAATCTTTATAAAGAAAATGAAATCGAATTAAAAATAGAATTCAATACCTTGTCATCCCTATAAATTTCCATACCCTTAGCCCATTTTCCCCCATCCTTCATCATTTCAAATCCAAGCCCACAAAATTCATAAGGCACTCGGTCCTCCCCCGGCGCCCGATTTGATTTGTGCATCGGCAACTTTCAATTCATCAGAAGGGGAAAGCCAATACATTTAAAATGTCTATGAATGAGTAATTGTGATGTGGGCAGAAGTCAGAGGAAGCATTGGCCGTTTGACCAAACGCTTGATTGTCAATCAAAGCGGCTTCGGCGGGGGGCCCGGCAGGACACGCCAGGACAGTCGATGGCTTGGCTTTTGTGTGCTCCAGGTGGAGCAGGACAAGCGGACAAAGGAGACTGCGGCTGAGCAGCAGTTGAAAAACAATGCGCCACCCCCCGTCCGTATCCTGTTGTCCTGGTCCTGTTGTTGTGGCAGATTACACGGATGCGATTGTTTTTGAAAAACAAAACGCAAAATGGAAGACGGTGGCGGTGATTGCTGGCGATTGGCGGCAACGAGGGAGCCGCCTGGTGACGGAAGTGACGCTTCTGTCCATGGTCCTCACTCTCGTGCTCGTCCTTGTTGTCCTTGTTGTCAGTCTGTGCAGGGGGCAGCTCGCCCACCAAATGACGCGCGTTCAGCGTCGCCTCGACACAAAAGCCGTAAAAATTGCGGATTACAATCGCGGATTTCCATCGCACACCCACACACACACACCCGCACACACACAATTGTTTATTGTTGCTGTTTTCCCCCCGGTGCGCTTTACTGACCTTTTTTATATTCTCGGCGGGTTGGGGGGGCTCCCGGGATTGCAATTGCGACCGCGACGACGTCTCATTTCTTGTGCTTTTTATTCATTTTTATTTTTGTGTGTTCTCTTTGGTTTTCTTTTTTTTTATTACTTCTGTTTGGCGTGTTCCACATGAGAAAACATTTGTGCCTTCTGCGTGTCCTTATAATCGTCGTCCTGCCTTATTCTTGGGCCCCCCACAGCCGCGAGCTTCTTTTGTTTTTTGGGGCCCCTCCCGCGGAATCTCAAATTTGCTAATTTGTGAACTTTTGTGCTCGCATTACAATTCGTTCTGTTTGGCGTTGGGAATTGAATTGAAGCGTCTGTCGTCGTCGTCGTTGTCGTCGTCTGGCCGTCCGACTGTCCCACTACCCACTTTGTTGGCTGAACGAACGCTGATTCTGTTTATTTCTTCGGTTTGTTTGTTTGCTTCCTCCACCCCCACGAACTCCGCTTCCTGTGTTGTCCTTCGTCGACCGGCAGGGCGGGGGGGCGGCTCAAGTTGTTGCTCATTTTCGAGGGTGCCGCCGGCCTCAATTCAATTTAAGAAGATAACATCTTAATTTGTATTACATAATAAATATACTTGTGCGATTTTTTACAGCTCACAAAAGTCAGGCAAGGAACCAAGAAAAAAGGGAGCCACGGCCTTGTAAATCACTGATATCAATTACAGGCACTTTTTCCTTGCTTTCCTTTCTTTTTTTCGGCTTGGCTGTTGTTTCCGATGGGCTGGGCTTGGTGATGAGTTGTGGGTGGGCCGGGGTTGGGTTCATTTTTTCACCATTACTGACACCGGGCTGTCAGTATTTTTAGCACTTGAGTTTTGCGAGACGTCGGATGCCAGGGGAGGGGGCACGGCAAGTCGCAGATTTCGGGAAAACTTTCAAAGTACTTCAAATTTTGGCCAAGAAAATACTAGAAACTGCCGCATTCCTCGCACTACGAGGGCGGGGAAAGTAACAGCCTTCAAGTGGCAGACGGTGGAAAGTTCAAACTTTCGACAGGAGATACAAAGACAGAGGAGGGGGAGAGAAATTCGGCAGGACAAAAACTGATGGTGGAGGTTCTTTTAGGGTCGGAGTGAGCCTAAGACAAGAAGAGATCTTTAGCCGGTTTTAATTAGAACTGATTTGAAAATTTAACATTCTTAAACAGCAATAGATTTTCGATCCCTAAAATCAAATTCTGGGAAAAGGTTCCATTGAACTTTTATAGCTACAAAAAGGGCTTAGATAACCATCAAAATAAGAGCGGATTTTATTTTAAAATACCTTGAATTTCTTATAGTCAGATATATAATTTTTGAGAGAAGATACCGATTTTTTTATTATTAAAACTTAAACATGTTAAGTAACAATTGTGGAGTTTGTTTTTTTGAAATACCATTTTCAGACACCATAAAGATCCGTTTAATCAATATCATATCCCGATCTCTTTTTGTGAGCTTCAGAAAAAATTCCTACAAAAGGGCAGTACAAAAATATTTCTACTTGGATGACTCTATTTTTTTATGTTCTTGGAAACATATTCTAATTCTTTAAGGGATTATGGAGACCTATTAAAGCAGAAATCTTGCCTTATTACACATTATACTCCACCTACAGAATCTTCTGAATTCTCGAATTAAATTTTAAAAGACGTTTTATCTGAAAATGTGGAATGGAATTCTGGGGAATGGCGAAGACCCTTAAACTCAATAGAACTGGAACAATCGAAAAGAACTAGAAAATAAACGAAATATGGGGGAAATAGCGAAACTTAACCAATTTAAGGAACCTTTAGCCGAAAGTTCTTCAACGGTCTTTTTAAGATTTGACAAACATCATTCCTCAAAACTACAAAATTACTTTCAAAGCGAAATCCCATTCCAAAAAGTACTATATAATATAAATATATAGCTCTATATTTGACTATTAATTGGGTTAAAAATAAAACTGGAAAAGGGTCTCCTTCCCAATAGAATTCTCATTATCTCCTCCTAATATACTTCCATCTGAGATCCTTCAAGTCCCCTAAAAACTCCAGCTATAATAATGTTCTGATGAACTCCGAAATTCCCTCGCAAGAACTCCAACTCAATAGAGACGTGAGAAGTACAAAGCGTGTGCGATGCGTGTGTGCGTTTATCTGCCGTGTATGAGTGTGCGTGTGTGTGTGTTCGTGTGGACCCAGAAACCCCCAGTAACCATAAAAAATGGGCTTTTGACACGAGAGCGTACATTGTAAGCGACACTAAATTGGTTTGTTCCTCGGCTGTTAACACATCCACCAAAAAAAATATAAGAAAAGCGGGGCAGCAACGAATTATGTTACGGTCAAAGTTACACAGATGGCAACACACACCACACCCACACACACGCACACACACAGGCACAGCAACGACGACACGATAGGCATCCTGTAACGCCCCCAGGCAGTTTAATACCTCGCAGTTTGAGTTCCTGGCGTCGATTTAAGGGACTAAATTGTCGTTTGTTGAAATCGAAATTTCTTTATCATTTATAAAAATTTAAAGAACCAAATTGTCGTTTGTTAGAATAATTTAAAATTTCTATATTATTTATAAAGATATTTAGAACCCGGGAAAAATGTAATAAGGATAAACAAAATATGGCAAGTTGAAAAAAGGTTTTTTTAGGAAATTATTATGGAGAAAAACTGATGATTCCATATGAAATACTCTTTAATGTTTTGTTAACTAAGCTGGATTAATTTTAAAGCATTCAACTAAAGGATCCGATATCTCCCAGTTCGTTTGGGCATAAAATCTTAAAGCAACGGCTGACAAGCAGAGCGCTGATTTATAATTCTTAAGTTTTTTTAAGACTTCAAAACCATAAAAGGGAAAAGTACCTGATAGGCAAACAACTCAAAGAAATCCTGCGAATTATACAAATATATTATGTTGTCCCAGGCCAAAGGTCGCTTTAGAAACCCTGTGATAGTCAAATTAAGAACCTTTCCTATCAATATTACTAAAATGAATACAGAAATATATTGTTGTCCCATTTCTAAATTATTATTTTTGTTTTTTATAATTCTTTAGATAACTAATAAATTGTTGACTCTTAGATGACAACAAGGATTTTAAACTGTATAGAAAAATTTAAAGCCTTTGAGAAAGGAGAAAAAACAATTGAACTCTTATGTGAAATTTGTTCCTCAGAGAAGAAATTACATGAAAGTCAATTAAAATAAAATAAATAAGTTAAAAGCGCATTAAAAAGGAAGGAGAACAAAATAAAGTAAAAGTTTTGAGAAATCAGAAGTATTTTTTTTCGAAGAAACTAAAAAACTGAAGAGCCCGCAGCTAAAAATCTCGTGTATTTAAATAAACAAAATCCGTATCGATTTATAAAATTAAAGAAATTCCTTAAGTATTTTCGAAATCACAACGAAATCCAACCAACTTCGCCCACAGAGTCAAATGCTGGCAAAGTTTTCAGGACTCAAACTGACCACCAAAAAGTCCTGGCCCGCCCTCTGCCCCGGCCTTCCTGCGTTGAACGAATTATTTGCCCAATCAAGCGACTGACGACGAGAGAAGGTTTCTTGCTTTCCAAATTTTAATTAGCATAACTTTTTTTTTCCTCTTCTTTAGAAAACATTCCTTGTTGACCAAAGTCGTGTGCGGATGTGCAGATGGTCGATTTTTCAATTGCAATTTGAATGGCCGGGGGAATCTTAGCACGAGGATCGCTGGGCAATCAGGGAAGTGCACCCTTACTTCAAATTCGAGTGCCCTTTGGCAAACAAGGGGCAGGGCATTGAAGAACCCAAAGGGACGGGGGAAAACCCTCACGAACATAAAGATCGGCGCTGCTTTGATATCCTGGCAAAGCTGCCAACCCTGGTGGAGTTTTGTGCCCCACATTCTGGCCATTTGCATGGCCACAACGACGAAATTGAAATCCTGATCGTCCCACTGCCGCTGCCGAGTTGTCGGGCGGGTGGCAGGGGCCCGGCCTGGCCTGGCCTGGCCCTTTCATTGGTAAGTCAACTGCGGATTAATTAAATACGCATATACAAAAATCCAGTCGTGTGGCACACACACAGGATTCTTTCTCTGTCTCGCTCTCTGTGCAAATTGAAAAAACTCTCGAGTGCAAAATAGAAAACGACGGCAGGGAATGGGTTGGTCGGCTGCCGCTGCTCCTGACGTCGAGGAGGACGAGGACGTCAACGGCTGACGACAATGCTGTTGGTGGTGGTTGGGAATTCCAGTCCAGGGTGCGGTTGATTCTATTGTTTTTATAGCTGAATGCAAACTCACACACACACGCTGGATATCCTTTTAAAATGGCCGCTGTTGACAGGCAGCCAAAAAAGGCCTCGCCAAAGCCGCCATTGGGAAATCGAGGCCTCCAAAAGGTGTCACCTGGATGCCCTGAAATGGCTGCGGGTGTTTCTATGATTTCGTGATGAATCGCACGCAGCGGAAGTCCCAACCAGCAAGCAATCAAGAGCCAACCTCAAAAAACTATCGAATGACAATTTCGGCTGCCTCGAAACGGAGACAAAAACCCCCAAAAAACCCCAAATGATGCTGGCCATGCTAATTGCCGGTGATGCCCATCACCATCACCAATGGAGCCCCAACGACCTTTTCAGTGCCCTGCCGTCTTCCACGTGCAGTCGATTGATCGCAGCCAATACTCCCGGCCATTCGGCCAGCAGAGTATCCGAAATCTGTAATGACATTTCGTGCCGCGTGTCTCCCTCTTGGTCGCTCTAAATGGTAACAATCTTTTTATGACGGCGGCCTGCAATTAGTGGCCGAAGAAATGACGGTTGATATCTAACCATGGCCATGGCCTCTGGGAGCGGCGGCTTCTTTTCTCTTCTTTTTTTTTTTTTTTGTGTATTTCCTTCCCCGCGTCTGCGGCCCGCGTTCTTTGGCGGGGTACGTGCTGTAAACCAATTACAAGCCGTCTACACACACACACAGGGTGTATGGAATTTTTGAGGTGATTTAGTTTAAGTTCCAGCTGGAAATCTCCTCGGCTCCCCCAGCAATCGCAAAGTAATCAACGCTGAGGCTACAAATTCCTTACCTTTCCGATGGATTTTGGGGACGAACAAAAATTGGTTAAGAATTCCAAAAAGATGCAAGAAAATCGGGGAATCCAAACAAACTAAAGTTCGAGCAAAGGTTAGGAGCTCTGGTTTAAATCTTTCCGAAAGAGAAACTTAAGGTTTTTAAGTTATATGAAAAATCTCTTTGGTATAAACTCTTCCGGATGATTTGAGATGTTCCAATCTCTCAGCAACTCTTCCAGATAATTTGAGATATTCTGGTCTCTCAGAAACATAGAAAAGCTCAAGTATCCTGAAGTTTTTTAGATTCTTATTCTTTTTTGAACCCTTTAATGAATTCTTTGGGATGCCATTTATTTCGAATTTGTTGGCTCTTTTATGACGGGGCCTATGATTCCTGGGACTTTAATGTACTTAGGATCTAAAGTTTGGTGGGGAAGTATTTAAAAAAACTTAAGTTGCCTGGGAATCTTCGTAGGCCTTTAATAGTTTTGAAAATAATGGAATTTTTAGAATTTGAAGACCCTAATCTTAGGTTTTTGGAATCTTTAAAGTTCTTTATTCGTCCCAAGATTAAAGAGATCTTTTTAGAATTTAAAGACCTTTCACTGCCGTTGAAATTAATTTGTATAACTTTTCGAATTTGAAGCCTTTTAACATTTTCGAAATGAATAAGAATTTAATTCAACTTTTCAAAGCTCTAACTTCTTTAATTTCCTTAAATCTGAATTCTTCATGATTGATATTCATCCTAACTCTCCCGGTACGAGTTTACTTTCTTAAGTCTCAATTTTTTCTGATATTCTTCCTCCAACTTGTAGAACGATCCAAACTTCTTTATAAAGCCGACATATTCCCCATACCTTGATGAGGGTTTCAATTTATTTCAACAATCTCAGGATCCCAGTTACCCCAGACTTTCATCTTCCTCCAAGAATCGAAAACCCTGAAACTCTTCCAAAAGTGCATATATATCCCTAACAATTTCCCTAACCCTATCTTCCCGTCTTTTATCCCAATTTCTATCTTTGTTCTGTTGAACCCCAAAATTACCCTCTCCCACTCTTTCTTCGAAAACTTAGTGAGGGGATCCCGTGCCACAAAGTTTTCTGTGGTCGAGTGTCGTTGGCTTTGAAAGTCGTTGGGTACTTGATTAATTAGAGATCAGAGAGAAGAATTGTATTACTTTTTTATGTGTGCGCTGCGCTGGGCTGGGCTGAGGTTTTCATGGGATTCGCTTTTAATGCCGTCCAGCTGGTCTGCCTCGGCAGACTGTGAAATGGCCACCGGTTGCCGTCAACCTTAATTATAACGCCATCGAGAGTTGCGTCATCATTTATAAGGCCCGTCGCGACGGTCGGGCAGGCAGGCAGGGCCCGAGAGACCCAAAGAAAAGACAATTCCATGGCCAATCGACGAGTTTTGTGGATGAAAAATGCGGCCAACTTCGAGACACGCAACGTGCAACAGCAACGGCGGTAAAGTTCAATTGTCCAGTGATCTGATGAGTGGCTGAAGGAGTGAGAGGAGATTCCTTGCCACCCACGCACTAAGGCAGCGATTAAGACAATTATAATTTTGCTGGTGGCACAAACAAAGTCGAAGGGAATTTCGGCGAAAATCAAGACAGAGACGGCCTATAAAACGGATTAGCTGCTGCCAGTTGAGCAGTCCAAACGAAGGACACCGCACACAGGATAACCGATCGCGAACACCAGAAACAATCGAAATGCCGACAATGGCAGGCTGAGCCGAATGCTCTGCATAATTAAAATAATAGGTCAAGTAGGGAGGGCGAGAGGTCGACGCAGAACAACAATGCCAAGGATCTACCGGTTTAATCCTCGATGAGGACAAGGCGTACGATTCTAGCGCCATGCGCCTAGCAAAACAAAGAGCCAAAAGAAAGCGGTGAAAACAAAGCGTTCAATCCAGCGGGCGGGCAGGCGGTCGAGCGGTCGCTCGCTCTGTTGGTCAGGCAAAAAGAGCATCCTTTTTTTCCACCGCTGACCTCCGGTGGCAATGTCCCAAGCCGCGCAAATCCGACTTGAGTCGAGGCTACAGTAGCAGCGGCAACAAAAGGCACAAAGGCCAAAACACAACTAATTATCCTATTCGCATCAAGTGTGCCTCTGTGCCTGTGTGTGTGGGTGTGTAATTGCTGTGCCCGCTGGCGAGCGCTGGCTCCTTGATGTGTCCTGGCGATTTGTCTTGTGATCGATGCTTGTCACTCGTCCAATTACCGATTAGATCTGCCAACAAAGAGAGCGAAAGACTTTTGCACAAAAGGCACGACGGCAACGGCTATGGCACCAACTGGCCTGGTCAAGACCAAAACGACATACGGCCGAAACGATCCAATCATCAATCAAATTCATAGCCCAAAAAATCAAACGTCGCGCTTTTACCTGTCGAGACAACGACGACGAACGACGACGACGCGGACGACGATGAGGAGAGCATTCGCCGGGGCCTTGGTGATCATGATTTTTACACAAAAAAGATGAATCGACCGTTTGTTCGCACCCCGTCGATAAGCAGTTAATTATATTTCTTCTCATCCTGTTTGACCTATGGGCGTTTCTCGGTGGCGGCTTCGCTTTGAGAGCGCCCCTCTTGGTTTCCCAGTACGCACGGTGGTTGCCTTGCTCCCATCATCATTGCATCCCAAGGGCCGCTCTCGGTGGCTCTCTGTAGGGACCTTGTAGGGCCGGGTCGGCGCCATGGAATTGTAATGATTAATCAACTGCAGTCGATATGCGCGGCCGTCTTGCGGGCCGGCGAAAATGATTTTTTATGCTGCACTCGAAAGATTCAATGGAGGTGCTTGTGTTTGGGGGAAAAGCGTATAAATCATAATTTCTTTCGATTGCGCGTTCATCAACATAATGAAACACATTTTCCAGGCCTCTCAAAATAGAAAACACAAAAATGATTTCTTGGCCGTGGCCGTCTGTTGAATTTGAATCCGCTCGCAATTCGGCCGCCAGTTAATCTACTCGCGATGAGGCGGCACTTTTAGTGGATCGACAATTTATAACCCTGTCCCGCAGCGATTAAAGCCGCCGATGAGTCAGGTCATCCGTCGCAACAAAGATTTCCAAACAACTTCCATGATCAACATTTTTTAGCAAAACTATCCAAAAATATATCGTTGCACGAGACAAAAGGGTAACTTGAAATTTTAGGTTACCCTTCAGTAGTTTTAAGAAACTAGTTAAATATTTGGGGTTACTATATATTAAGGAAAGAATACCAGATTAGGAAAAAATGAGCCAAAATAGGAGGTTAATTGGATTCATAATAAAAAATGTTTTGGGACAGCTCAAAAATCAAGAACACCTCTCTCAGGATATATAGAAGATGTTTAGCGTTAAAATAAACACTGTGTATGCTTGCACGCAGCTTAACGCTTTTAATATACCCTTTTGAGGTGTAAAAAGCATTTTGGACTGCGAGATTTTGGCCGAATTCTACATCAATTATACTTTTAGGCAGCGCCTTATACCCTTCTGAGGGGTAAACAAAAACAATATGGATGGCGAGGCTTTAATCGATTTCTACACCGATTATACTTGCAGGCAGCTCAACACTTTTAATATACCCTTCTGAGGGGTAAAAAATCAATTTGGATTGCTTGCTATATTTCTACCGATTTCGATACCAATTATACTTTCAGGCAGCTCAACGCTTTATTCCCTTCTGAGGGAAAGAAAAAAAATCATGGACTGCGAGACTTTGACCGATTTTTACACCGATTATGCTTGCAGACAGTTCAAAGCTTAAATACCCCTTTGAGGAGTAAAAGAACAATATGGATTGCGATATGTTGACCGATTTAAATACCAATTTTACTTGCAGGCAGCTCAACGATTTATAACCTTCTGAGGGATAAAAAACAATATGGATTGTGGGGTTTCGACCGAATTCTATACCGATTCTTCTTGCAGGCACCTTAACGCTATAAATATACCCTTCTAAGCGGTAAAAGAAACAAAATAGATTGCGAGATTTCGCCCGCTTTCTACACCGAATATACTTGCAGGCAGCTCAACGATTTATACCCTTCTGGGAGGTAAAAAAAAACAAAATGGATTGCAGACAGCTTAAAATCTTTAATTATACTCTTCTAAGAGGTAAAAAGGTCCTTATTGGCTTTGGAAAATCTCGACCTATGGCTCAATTTAATAGCTTGCTTAACTCAATGACCCTTTGTCTTTGAAAAGTGCATGCGGTGCAGTCGGTAAGTTTCCTTCAAAACTAAATGCAAAAGTCCATTAACTTAATGTCCAAGAGCAAAGTCTGGGTTCATTGGCGAAAGGTAGAACCACCACCACCCATCAGGCGGCAGACAAAAGGGGCAATTCCTTGTTTTAATATGCCATTTCACAAATACACAGACATCGAGTCCTTTGCCGACTCTAAATGGGCCCTTGAAATTGATTGAAATGCATAAAATTCATACAAACCGACAGAGAAGACTCACACACAAACACACACACCCCTCTCCCTCTCTCTCTCTCTCGCTCTCGCTGCGTGTATTGGATTGCAAAGGGGAAAGGGTACTTTTAGAATTTTACGAGCCCGTGAATGACCAAAGCTTTTAATAATGAAATTTTTGCGTTGACAGAGAAAACGAGAACGAAAACGAAATGGGCGGCTAAAAGGCCACACCCCTTTTCGGTTTTTGGTTTGTCCTCTTGTTGATTTCGTTGAAGCATAGAATTCGTTTGTTTTGCGCCAACCTCCTCCAGCCTTGGTCGCCTTTAAAGGGTTCAACATTCATTCATCAACATATGCATTTTTAAAAAGGACTTCCAATCAAACGAGAATTGGAATATCGAAAACATAACAGCCAATTGATTGAAAGGACTTGTGTTTTCTTCCAGTTCATTTCGAAAGGAATTTAAAACGAATTACAAATAAATTAAGAATTTTATAGTCCGTCAAGAAAATGACTGTGAACTTCAATTTGAATGTGTAATTTGCTTTTTTTATTTTCTTTTCAAAAATTTTATACAAAAATGTGTTTAAACGGCAATTCACATGGATGAAGAAGCTAGCAAAACATCAGCCACAAAAGCAGATGTGTTGGCCTAAAAACCATCTTCTATTCTATAGAAAAACTTATACCCTTCTGATTTCTTTCTTTCTTTTTAATATCCATCTTATATTTAAACTTTTAAGACTTTAAAATAAAGCATGGAACGAACAGGAATATTTGCCTTAAAACCTTTAAATATGAAGAGCCCAATTCAGCACTTTCGGTTTTCGCCAAAAGCAAACTCGGTTCGTTTTTACCAAGTCGAATTCAAATGTGTAGTAAACTTCAACCGAATAAGAACCAAAAAGACCAAACTTCTCTGACCTGCAAATGCTATTTTAGTCCAGTAACCAATTCCATCAACCGAATTTCGCCAGATCTCAACCAGAAAAAAACCAACAATTTTGTTGAACCCAAAACAAGAGATTTAACAATATACTGAAACTACATATAAGCCTGTCGAACCCAAACCAAATCGGCCACATGAAACATATCTAAACTGGATTCTAGCAAATCTTGCTAAAAGGATTAAACCATTGAACCGAAACGCAATCTCTTCTATATGTCTGAACCAAACCAGTCAATGAAGCCTCTATAAAATTTATCGGGACAGAATCATGACACACTGAATCGCTGCTGCTCAAGTCTTATAATTGAACGATTCCTTGAATCTTAAAGAGAATCTTTACCGTCCTGAATCGTACATCGAATTTTTGCAAACCCCAAGAAGTCTATGACGTTCTTAGCATTGTTAAATTTTGAATGGCTTTTAACCATTTACTTTAAGATATCTTGTATGGATCGGCTGGATTGATATTTGAATTTGAACTTATCTATATTTGAGACTTACTTATCCTTAGGTAACAGTTAAATTAGAACAAGTTTAGCTCAGCACAACTTGAGTTAAAGAGCCCAAAGCTGGCAGTTCTATTTTGATCTGTTGGTTATTCAAAGACTCGACTATGTTTGGAGTCTCATGAATGTCGTTTTATTTCCGGCGTTACACTCACTCCATTCAATTCCATTCGAGTTTATTCTATGAGACGTATGTTATGAGTGGAATCATGCAGATGTCTAGTTTGGACATTTATTGAGTTGCTTCATAAAATAATAAAAGTACAGAGATTTTTGTCCTAATACTTGACGACGTCTGATTACACCAACAATATAATCTTTCGAGTCTGAAAATGATGATAAATAAATTCGGGTAATAACAACAGCAATATTAAAATCAGCAGAGCCTTTCAGTCAGGCCCCTTCTGAGAACCGTTGATTAAGAATTTAAAGATTTTAATATCACCTAAGTCAAGGAAAATGGGCGAATAATTTTAGACTTTTATCACAACATCTTCTCAGACGCATTAATAGAATATTGAAACAAGTACAAAACTGTTGTTCCCATGAGCAAAAATCATCTCCCAACAACATAATTAAATTCCTTTTTCAATCAGGTATTCTTGATACTTGAACCAAAACAGAACTGATGGCCGAAGCAACTCGTTGCCTCCGATCTTATATAGATAACGTATTTAGTTTTAAACCTTTCCTCCAATAAGTCAATAAATAGAATAAATTTAGAGATAAACCAATTCCATTGCACGATTGTCACTGATTTGAATCCTTAGTCCGAAAAAAACTACCCCAAGATCTTCTGTGATGGTTTTGAACTCGGCTAAATATCATTCTAGAAACGGACCACAGATGGCGCTGCTTAACGGATCGTTGGGTTTGTGCATCGAATTAATCGTAAATTAAAAGCAATCAAAAAATTATGAGTAAGGACACTGATCCTGTCGTTGGCATACGCACGCATGGGAAAACAGAACAGAGCGAAAGAAAGGAGAAAAGAGAGAGGGGGA
>JBAMCP010001262.1:12772-25236 GCA_037075105.1 Lissocephala sabroskyi | reverse complement strand
GTTTATGGCCTTGGATTGCTAATTATCCTGCCAGGTGAGTCCGCTTGCTAATTACATTATTCCTCCCTGCCCCTGCCCCTGCCAATCTTGCTCCTTTACCAACCATTCAATACTCAAGGGCGGGGCCCTCTGTCTCAGTTGGTTTGTTTTGTTGTTTTTTTATCTGTCTGTCAATTTGTTTATTTGATTGCATGCAGAGCAGGAAACGCTTGCAAATCAAAGTCAAACCCAGCGAAATGCAACAAGCCAGCAAAATCGCTGGAATTCCTCAATGCCGTTGCATGCAGCAACCGCCGCCCTAAACTTTGGGGCGCCCATGACGCACCACATTCACCCATAACTGTGTGTGTGTGCGGGTCGACCCGACGGGGGGGCCTGGGCAGGCAGGGGACTAAACTGACATGATAACGCAGGTTTGCTAACATTTTTCAGTCGCTTTTATCGACTTAATCCGACTTGGTTAGATGCCAAACTTGAATGGGCTACGCCAGCAACACGGCTGCTCCTTTTCCCCATTTAAACTATTTTAATGCCGACTTAAATGAATTGTCTTCATTCTAAAATGCACACTCGCATACACAGATAGAAAGATGGGTAGCCCAAATTGCTCAATTGAGAGCTCAAAACTTGGAATGGCATTTTGAAAACTCATGTCTACGGACTCAATTTGGGATCGACAGCAAAAATACAAGTTTTCCTCGTACAGAAAATGGCAAAAGCGTTTCCCAGCATCAGTTCTTTTCCAAGACAGTTTGACAATTGACAATCTGCTGAGGAAAAGTCTGCCAATCCAGCAATTGCAATATGCAAAATTCTTATTAATCGCATTCGGTTAAGCCAGCTTTCTGTTTATCTTGGGAATTCCGTTTATCTTTGAAGTTGGAAGATATTTGATGTGATTTGTTGGGAGCATTCAATTATTTCTAGTCTCGCTCTTCCAGTCAACGACTTTTATATAATTATACCCTCTAGCCAAGGGTAAAAGGGTAAAACGACAGGCAAACAGACAAACGTAATTTCTTTGCTATTTCAAAGCAAACTTGGAAGATATTTGATGTGATTTGTTGGGAGTATTCAATTATTTTTGGTCTCGCTCTTTCAGTCAACGACTTTTATACAATTATACCCTCTAGCCAAGGCTAAAAGGGTAAAAAGACAGACAGACAGACAAATAGGCAGGTCGGTGGATGATGGCAGTTAAATGACCGAAAGTGGTAATGCAGCCAAACAGACAGAGGAAAGAGACAAAAATTCGGGCAAATGGACAAACGGGGAAGCGAGAGAAGCTGGACAAGCAGATGGGCAGTTAGGCCGACTGAAGGGCAGATGGACAGACGGATAAGGCCGTCAATTAATTTAAGAGGCAGAAAATTACACGCCTGTCTGTGCACTTTGTCCTTTAAGGCTCTTTGAGTGTCTACCCATCAGATCGTCTTGTCTTTAAACTATTCTGGCTCACTTGTTACCAAAAAAAAAAGCCTCGATCGCTAAGCCCGTGAAGGGGAAATAGCTAGGCTGATCGACGGTCCAGGTAGTAAGATATTTAAGTAAAAGGTTAAATGGGGGAAATTAATTTGAAAGCTGGCAATGCTATTAAATAAGAATCAGAAAAACCACAAGGGCCTGAACTTTACATAGTGAAGAAGTCTCTTTAGCCAGGAAATATATTAAATCTTGTGTCTTTATGCTTTAAAGACTTTTACGTTCCTAAAATTTTGCCCAAGGCGCTGCTAGTTCACAAATTCTTCTTAGAAGGAAACGAAAGAATTCTTTGCCCTTAGATTGGATTCTTTTTTTTTTGTCTTTTGCTGGGCAACTTCTATTGAAGAATTGAATCCCTTGCGTTTTTTTTGCACTTCACATTTCTCAATTGGTTAGGAGAGGAAAAGAGCATTCCGCTCTTAGTAGTGTCAAGGGGGCACTTTGGTTTGCTCTTGATTGTTTTGTGCTGTGACAACAGCGGCAATTAGATTGATGAAAGATGACGCGACCCGCTCGCGTCTGATGGCCATGATTGCAGGGCCCCCCCCCCGGCACGTCCGTCAGCCGTCAGCCAGCCATGATAAGGGACGACCTGTCCAACATTTGCCCCCTCCCCGCCAACCGAACATTTGCATAAGCTTTAGTTCATCGCCGGGGGGGCTAAGGCGATTGAATGAGAGGGCGGGTTTGATAAGGGGACAGTGGGGCGGGCGGGCTGACTGCCGGCCAACATGTGTTGTGCGGGAGGAAGGGAGACAGACGGACACTTAATGTCCAGTTCGTTGGCGTTCTCGGTGTCCTTGCTGAGTCACACGTTTGTCAACGCGGCGGGCAGTGGCAGGCGCATGGAAATTACAGTCACGCTGCCATTCCGCCTGTCTGTCGGCTGTCTGTGTGTGTCTGTGTTAGCGGGGCAGGCTTTTCATATTTTTGGCAACAGTCTGGCGGCGGGCCGGGCCATGAAAATAATCTGTCGATATCGTTGTCCTGCCGCCGCCATCCTTTCGCTTTGTTTGCATATTTTTCTCTTTTTTCTCTTTTGCTACAATATTTTCCATGTTTATGAATTTCTCTGTCTGCCTATCGCCGTCTTCTGTCCTTTTGGCCACTGTCCATTTGTCCATCCAATTTGTATATTTTTTTGGGATGTGAGGCCAAAAACCGGCGACGGGTTCCTTCTTTTCTTGTTAGCCTCGAACTTTGATTTCGCCTCCCATCCACCCACCATATATCAAAGACCGGGCAACGTGGACAGACGAGTGGAGCTCCGTTTAATGTGCATGCTAATTTTATGACCCGAAATCCTTGTAGTTTGTTCGGTTGCCTTGAATTTTTTGCCTGATCCGCATTTGTTTGGTTTTCTCGGTTTCCCTCGGAGCGCCGCATTCAAATATTCATGGTGAACAGCGTCAAATGTTACGCTATCGATGTCAACTGACCACAGAATGTCGAGTGAAGCGCTCGGGCATCCTTTTTATCCCCATTGGGAGCGGCACCAAAAACGCCGGAAATGGTTGGAAAAATGGTCGAGCACGGCAGAGAAAAGAAAACGAGAATAAAAAACATGTCGAATTTCCAATTGGCATTGGTTTAATTTGCGAGTCTTTCGTCCTCGCCGTATTAAAATAAAAATCGAAGCGAGTCTTACATTCCTGACCCTTCAATTTGTTCGGGATTAGTGTCCCAGTTGGCCTCCGTAATCCTCGGTCCCCTGGACTGGCCTAAAAAAATGTTATGGATTATTGACAAAAGCCGCTTTTTTCTTCCCATACCTCCCAACAGCAGAGAATTGAGATTTTGGTCGCGTGGACAAAGGAAAAAAAAAACCCGAAACGCTTTAAATATTTCGGTTTTTCCTATCAATCATTCAATTTAAATTTTATCGTTGGATTTTTCTGAAGATCTTTGCAAAGAACTTAAAGATTTAGTACAGTCAGTTTATTTTTCCCTTAGTGACATTAAATTGGTCTGCCAGAGTTTCTGAGGAATGAGAATTATTTTGGTATCTCAATGAGGTAATTTCCTGCGTTGCGTTCGTTATTTATGACGGAAATTGAATGTTTGCTTGAGAAAAAGAAGACTTCCTCTTCCGATTCAGATGAATTTGGACATTGCCTAAGCTGTTTTTTTGTCCACTCCGCCAAGTCCCTTGAACCACCCGCTGTTCGCTTTGGGCACTCAATTATTTTCCATTCGCAATTAAAATCCATCCAGAAAGAGGCTCTGGGAATGTTGTGAATCAGGCAATAAATTCCCAGCAGACAAATTCTTTTATGGGCCACGATTCTGATCTTTGAATTCTTAAACTTCTCGTTCTTTAACTGATTTAAAAACACGATTTGGGTTTCCTTGATTTCCCAGATTTCTTTTGAAATAAATCCAGAAATTTCTTGTGTGAGTCTTTTGATGAATTTGATATTTCCCAAATGCCTTTTTGCTCGCCGTTCTCTAGGGTCCATTTCTCCTTGACAGGTGGCAACGAGCGTCGCTTTTTATTTGTAAACGGGCAGCTTATCCTATTACGCCCCCCGTCCCCTTCGTGAGAGCCCCAGAGCTGCTGTTGGTTTTGGTTGTAATGGGGCCCATTAATCTACCGCAAAACACACAAGAACACCGGCAAAAAAAGAAAAAAAAAAAAAAAACTACAGCAACAAAAAACAACAAGAGAACAATGTGTGCGGTGTAAGTGGATGGAATTATAAGGGTTAAATTTCGACCAACGAAAGGTTAACATGTTTGAAATCGAAGTAATTGGACAGTCGGACAGATTGACGGAAGAAAAGCTGCGATTAGCGGCACAATTAAAAAGGGTGGAACAGTTGGACAGACGGAAAGATGCTTTGCCCACAATTGTTGCTCTAAAAGATGCTTATGTACCCGTTACCCTCAAAAGGGTAAAGGGTAAAACTTATGAAAATAGCCTTACAGAATCAAAACAGTCGAGGGGGAAGTTGAGAAAAAGATGAAACATAAAAACCACAAGTCGAACCAAAAACGAGTTCAATGCTCAGTCCCCGAAAGGGCAACGAACCCCAGCGACCAATGGGCAAGGAGCCAGGACATTTCTGCCAGCATCCAGCGCGCCCAACAGCATTTAACATTCAGCTTCAGCCCAGCAGCATTCAACATCGGATTCAGGGGCTACAACAGCTGGCAAAAATGTGCACATGCCCAGCTGCCCGCCCGGACAGATAGAAAAGTCGAGCCCAAATACCAACGCCGCCGTTGCCGGGTCGTTCCGACTGACCGTGTCTGCTGTTGCTGCTGAGATGCGAGGCAACCTTTCCATGTCCATATCAAAGTTTATTGGAGTAAAACTCCAGCCACACACACAGTGGCAGACAGAGAAAGAGCTGACCAAAAATCCGCAACAAAACGAGGCAAATAAAAATGCACGCCCCCATAGCCCTGCTCAGCCGTCCATCCGTCCGTTCCGTTCCCCGTCGTCCTTTCAGCAAGCGTCAACAAAGTTATGTGTGTGCGGTAGGCTCCTCTATTCGGTGATTGCCAACCCGAGTCCTCCGCCCACTCGCCCTGTCTCTGTCGTACTCGAGTCGCTTCCGTTTCCGCATACGAATTTCAAGTGAAAAACTTCACCCTCCGCAGTGAGCAGCCATTTGTCTGGTAGTTCGTCAGGCTGTCTGTGAATCGGGGAATCTGAATAGTTTGTCGTATTGTTTTTGTTGCTTCCCATCCACTGAGCTCCTTTCTCATGCTAAATTTCAATTTACTAAACGTGCACTGCATTTTGTGCGCCGGTTTTGTTTTTTTGGGGCGGACGAAGCAAAAAAAAAAAAAAACTTTGAGGCGATTTTGGAGCGGCATTTAATGCGTAAGCAGCTGCAGTTGCAGGCGGACAAGGACGAGGCTGGGGATGGAGACCAGGCTGGCTCAGGGGAGGATTTGCGCGCGCGTGCAAAGAATTTTTTACTCCCCAGCTGTGCTGCTTCCTGGGGCGGCCCCACAGGCAAAGACACCGACTCCCAACTGCAATGGCCATGACGGAAGTCCCGAGTCTTCGGCATGGCCAAGGCCCCTCTCGGCCCGCCTGTCTGTCCGTCCCTTTCAGTCGAGTCTTTTGTTTGTTAGCTTCACTTGAAATGAAATTTGCTCTAGGATTACCCCACCGTCAGCCGGACAGGCAGCCGAACAGGCAGGCAAACAGGAAGGGAAACGGATGGCAATGCGTCGCTAGTCATTTTAGTCGAAGTCTTAGATTTCCCACCATACGGCTCTTTCTGCGGGAGTCGAGGGCCCCGACAGTTCGACGCAGACTACTCCACTGACACATCTCACTTTGCAGTTGAATGGACAGGAACTCTGGTCTCCGGTCGTCAGTCCGCCTGCCTCTCTGTCTGTCTGTCTGCCAGGCCGGCTCTCCTAGTTTTTTGCTGTGTGTGTCAGTCAGTCGGTCTGTCACACTGCCGTCATATTCAGCTCGTTGAGATTTGTATTATTTTTGCGCCGCCCCGCTGGCTTTCGTCCTTTAAGCCTGATATTAAAAATTTGTCAAAGTCAAAGGAAACCAATGGAGTGGCCCACGCCCCTGGGCCACCTAAAGTGCGCCCGCAACGATCGATCCATTTTGACTGATGGCAATGGAAAATTGAAAAAAAAATCACACCCACAAAGACAATCGCTGTCAAAAGCGGCGGCTGTTGGCCGGAGTGGGCGGAGGGCGGCTTCCCGTGCAGGATGTAGACAAATTCAATGGGAATTTGTGCCACCAAAAATGCCAACGCCGCGTAGTTTATTTTCTTCACCCGTTCACTCGATTTCACCCGATTTGCTTGTAGTTTTTATTTAAATTGAGCGCAGGTGGCCCCGGAACAGCTGTTCGGGGGTTTTCTTTTAAGGGAGAAGAGGACCAAACGAGGCTGGCGATCTTCTGAAGGAGGAGTTGCTGGAAATTGAACTTTAAATTTGGGAAGTTTATTTCCATTAAAGACAAATCATAAACCAAAGCGAGAGAGGGATGAGATTTTGGTTAGTATTTTGTTAAATTTATTGGCTATTGGATCAAGGGAATCTGGTTAAAGACTTGGGCCTTAGCATTCTAGATTTTCTTTACTTTTTACTCAAAAATAATTGCTCTTTATTTGAAGACATCTAAAGGAAACCAGTGTTCCTCAGCTTAGTCTGAAATGAGTGGAGAGCTTTATAGCTAAACGTGGAGATCCTTAGATTTCAGAATATCTAAAGGTTTTTGTTGGGATCTTCTATAAAAATGTCTTCCACCAATTCAAGAATGGATATAAAGATTCCTTAAGTTCAAAGTCTTTAGTCGAGGGTTCGAATTTATTTTTCTTTTCATTCCGAATAGAACTTCCAATTCCTTGAAATTAAGAACCTGAAACCCACTGTAATTTCCTATTCGTGGTTTGATAATTTTTCTCGAGTTTTTTGTAAGATTCGGTATATCCGAAGGTTGTTTGTTGGAAACTTTTATAGTCCATTTAAATCAAGAATTTAAATACATTAAAGATTTCTTAAGTTCGTTAGTGGAAGGCTCGAAATTGTTTTTCCTTTCATTCGAATTCCTCGAAATTAAAAAGCTGGAGAATTCACAGTAATTTTCTATTCGTGGTTTGTTAAGTTTTCTTCATATTTTTGTACGCCAACTGTAGACGGATTTGAATGGCAATGGCATCTGGGAATCTGCTCATTTCTCTTGCCACTCAAACTGATGACAGTCTATAAAAAATACTACCAGATTTGCACGCCCACAAAAAAGGGAAAGAAGACGAAGGCAGCTATCAACCATTCAGTGCGTGGCCGATCAGTCGCATGTGGCTGTCTGGGGGGTGGGATGCGAGGGTTAAATAAACGAACCCACAACGTGCCCAACGTGACCGACATGGCGGCTTTCGATGGGACGGACGAAGGACACACAAAAAAAATGCGCACGTCTTTCGACATTGAAAGCAAAATTATTTGTAAGAAACTGTCACACGCCGGAGTCGTCCTGGGGGGGGCGGCGAGTAAATATTCCAAGTCGAGCGCTCTTAAAATCGTGTATACGTCCTGGGGTACGCAGTGCATATGGCTGACGATGCCTGGTGTGTGTGTGTGTGGCAAGGTGGCTGGTGCACGGAAGTATTTCACTTTTCAATGCAATAAACTACAAATTCCAAAAGCAACAATTTCTTAGCGTCGAGGGTGCGGGGGCTGCAGCGGGGCTTATACTTTAATCAGCTTACTTTACATTCACACACACATGTGCAGGGCTTCATTAATTCATGCATTTGAAGAGAGGAGGAGGTGGGCTGGCTTGTGGCGCCCATTAACCCGCGCTGCCCTCCACCTGCCTGGGATGGTCAAGCGCTGCTGACATAACCGATCGCCAGCATAGACCGGGGGCATTGGCCCGCCTCGCCTCCTCGCCCCTCGTGGTAACTGGCAACCTCAAAATGAGCACAAAAATCTCATTTTGGGCGTAGTTGCCGCCCGGCTAAAAACAGCAGAGTCGAGGGGAAAGGTTGTTTCGGGGGCGGCTGTTTAAAAATTTATGCAAAGTAACAAGGCCCGTTCACTGGGTTGGCCTGGCCGGTCGGTCGTTCGGTTAGTTAGTAGTTTTTTCCGGCAGCTTTTTTCCGCCGTATTCTGCAATGAATGGGAAAAATTTCAACAGCCCCCCGAAAAAGGCGGCAGGCGGCCGCTCATTCAAAATCGCCCCGGCGCGCGCGTGTGTGAGTTCGTCCTTTTTTATATTACACATGTGGGTGCAATGGGCTGTCAAATTATTAAAGGGATACATTCAAAATTTATAAGCCCGCTTGAAAGCGACCACCGTCGTCCGCTGTCGGCTGTCGGCGCCCGATGGTCGGGGTTGATGAAGTTAAAAATGTTCAGATTCCAAATTGTATGCTTCGCATGGTATTTGTTTCATTTGAAAGAGCAAAGAAAGAAAGCGAGAATTAATTCAATTAAATTTCAATTTCCCAAACCCTCCGCCCTGAGAATTTGAGGAAGCAGGGCGGATGGGCGGCAGAGTTACTGGTCGACTGAATTCGCATTTCACAGATCGCTGGTCGCCACAACAAATCATAATCTGATTTTATTTCAATGAAGCAGCCAATGGATTACTAATTGCGGCATGCAAATAAAGATCTCCTGGAAATCCCCCAAAAAGGTCAGACTTCTTCGTACCAAATAAAAATCAGTAGGGGTTTTTTCCCTGCAAGTCACTTTATCCTCGAAGCTGGTGGGAATTTGTTATTAAAATTTCAACAGATCCTTTAACAATCTCTCACGAACACTCTCCTCATCGAATAAGGAGCCCATAATCTTTTGAGCCTCCTTCAACGCTTGCTTTCTTCTTTGAGAAGACTAAAGAGCAAGACTTTCGTATTTCTTTAGTTCTTCCATAAAAAAACTTTAGAAATCAACAAATTTATTGACAAAATACCTTCCATTTCCCTTCCGTTGAAATACAATTCGTGTGAGCTGTTTTAAATCAAACCGAGTTGGTAAATCGTCTGCCAGAAATTTATAAGTTTCTTTTGATTATTTCAATTTGGAAAAATTGGCCAAAAATGTTTCCCATTCAGCAGACGATTGATAAATTGAACAATTTTGTGAGTAAATCAATTGAAGTTCATTAAAATTCCTTTAAAAACAGAAAACTGAGAAACAAATTCCTCTCTCACATTTACAATGTTTGTCGGGGCTTTTATCAAATTAAAATCGAAAAAAAAAAAAATATATAAAACCAAACTTCCAACGTTGCTCGCTCTCTCCTCTCAAAATATTTTACATTCCGGATAAAAAAGTGTCACCAGAGTCGTTGTGTTGCCATCAGTTGCCCGAAATGAATGCCTCGCATTCACATACCGAATATGCGCCATATGAGCGAGTGTGTTGGCCAGTTTTGTGCACACTTTTCATCGCTTTACCGCCCTTTTTTGTCATTTTGTGTCCACACACTTTGTTTTTAAAGCAGAATAAACCGAGCGTATCGGTTTTTGAGGTCAGGAAGTGTTAACTCGGGGTAGATGGACAGTTAGACAGCTGGACAGTCGATTAGTTGGGTGCTTAAATAGTTAAGCAGAGTCAGACAGTTGAAATGTCGGATTGAAGGAGAGTTGTATAATCCGATTGGGCAGTTGAGCACTTAAAGAGCTAAACGGTTAATTGAGTAGTTTGACAGTTGTGGAGCCAGGCAGTTGAATAGTCAGTTGATTAGTTATTTGTGTAGACAGTTGAGGAGTTGAAGTTGTGCAGTTGGACAGTTTCGTAGCCAGACAGTTGAATAGGCAGTTAAAAATTCCTAAGCTGCGCAGGTGGACAGTTTTTTAGCCAGACAGTTGAGTAGTTATTTGTGCAGACAGTTCATCAGTTGAGGAGTTGAAGTGATAAAAATTGCTAAGCTGCGCAGTTGGACAGTTTTGTAGACAGTTGAGTAGTTGTTTGTGCAGACAGTTCATCAGTTGTGGAGTTGAAGTGATAAAAATTGCTAAGCTGCGCAGTTGGACAGTCAAGCAAAGCAGTTCAGCATGGATAGTCAGTTCGATGGATAGTCGAACAACTGAGCAGCTGTGTAATCGGACAGTTAATCCTCTAAACTTTTCGAAAATTGGTTACCTGCCGTTCTTTAATTGAAGACCCGAACAGTTGGACACTTTGTTAAATTTCAGTGCATTTCTGTGTCGGTGTCGTGTGTTGTCCTTTTTTCTCTTTTAATGGATTAAGTGGCTTCTAGTCCAACCGACTAGCCGACTCTGACAGATACCGACACGGCTGCTGTGGTTGCACATTCGCATCAGTTGACCGTTTAAGCCGCCCGATGGGTTTGCTGTCCCCTCATCCTTGCCCCCCTCGCCGCCCAGACACAGACAGAAGCAGCGCTCCCTGATCCCCGCTGGCTCTCGATTGGGTTGGCTTTGGCAGTGCAAATAACATGATTTCATTTTATGTTTGCTCTGCTCGCATTTTTCATTTATTAAAATTTCACATTGTCTCTCTGCCACGCCCCCGCCCCGCGCTCCCTCTCTAAACGTAAAGCAAACAGTCGTCTGTCGGTCGGTCTGGCTGTGCGGGGGCTCAAATTACAAAGCATAAAATGAGCATGGAAATTTTGAACAAAAAATGAAAGCAACAGCGAAAAGCGAAATAAAACGCGCAATGTGGCATATGAATAATTTGTACAAATAAACATGAACGTATAGGTAAATAATACATGCAACCAGGATATTCGCACGCACACACACAGATCCAGGCACGCACAGGCTCAGCCGACCTGCCCACAGGGAAATGGCAGGAGAAGCTTCTTCGCTCGGCTGACAATTAATGAGGGAACAAGAAAGATTAAAAAGAAATCAAGAAATCAGCCAGACCATAAAAAGATCGTAAGATCAGTTGGTTAAATCGGTATTCTATTTTTTTTGTCCTTTTTGGCCTTCTGGTTTCATATTTTCTGTCTTTTTTCACTTCTCCTCTCTTGTGATCTTCATAATTCGTTTTGGTTTTTTGTGTGTGGACTTGAGTAAATTTCCTGTGCACAAATTCGGGGAGTTTGTGCTTTCAATTTTCTACCGGACAACTGTCCGGTTGGGTTGAATGGCCAGCCACCTAGCGGCGCTGGCGGTTGTTGTTGCCGAGGACTCAGATAAAACCCAATGTAGCACAAAATCGCATCCAGCTGATGACACAAACGCACAGCCGTACAGCTGCGGACGTGGGTGGGTGCACTCAACTGACACTCGAATAAATATTGCTATTGAAATTTATTTAGCATATTTATTGTTGGTTGCAGCAACGATGGCTGCAGGATTTTCTGCATGTGTGTGTGTGTGTGTTCGACGGCCATTTTAAAATCCATTTTGCAGCAATACATTTATTAAAGCAACAACAACAAGAGCAACAACGGTGACAACAAAAACAGCCAATGCCGTCCATCGTGGCCGTCGTCTGCCGCCCGTCGTCGTCGTCGTTGGCGGCGATAAAAACTTGAAAAATGGCCTAGAAAGGCAACCTAGAGCAGGCCGAATATTGTTTACTCTTTTTATAGTGTCGTAAAACTCGAATAAGTAAATTGAGTTGCCCTGCCGGAGGTTTTATGACAAAATCACCATCGATTTCATTGGCCGCAAAAAATACTTAAACTTTCAATTTCCATAGAATCATAAAGCCATAGAGCCACCATAAACAGTCAATCACACACACTGGGCCACACCCACCGACGTTTAAGATCTTTGTATGCCCTCGACAATAACAACGATGCCCCCGGTTGACCCTACGCAGTTGCTGCCACAAACGAAATAACAACAATGCCGGCCAACCGAGCGACCGCTCCATAAACAAACCAAATCACCGCAATTCCCTTTAAGGTGTACGGGTCTATCTGGGTGTGGGTGTGGGTGTGGGTGTGGGTGTGGGGTGTGGGTGGGCGTGTGTGTGTGGCTAGAACTTTAAACCCAATTATTTAAATGCCTTTGTTGTTGCTGCTGGGCAGTCGGTTGTGGGACAACAGACGCTCTCCTGGCAAATGTGTGAAAATTTGAGGCTTAAACTTTTTGGCCAGCTGTGTATGTTTGTTGTGTGTGTGTGAGTGTGTGTGGGTGGCTGTCCAACCAGCCAGAAGTTGGCAGCTCTTTTGAAGCATAAGTGGCCGAAGCAGAACGCTTCACCGCATAAGTAGCCATAATTTTTCTAATTTAAGGCATCTACAAATAAAACAAACGACAACAGCAACAACATCAGCTCTCCAAGAATTAGAACAACAGCACCCAAAATTATACCGCAAAAGCAAGAAAAAAAACACAAAATGGGCAACTTTAAGCAATTTATTTTAATTCGTGGTCAGAGATGAACAAATTTTCGAGCTTTGCCCGGCCCCAAAAAAGGTTGTCAAGGGTCGGAGCGGGGGGGGGGGGGGGGGAGGAAAATTTCAAAAAAAGAAAAGTGTAGAGAGGTGGACATTTTGGGTTGTCCCTGGAGGGGGGTTAAAAAACCCACAAAAAAAACCACAGAGGGGGATGGGC
>JBAMCP010001262.1:0-12762 GCA_037075105.1 Lissocephala sabroskyi | reverse complement strand
TTTTTTTTTTTTTTTTTTTTTTTTTTTTTTGTTCTTTTTTTTTTTTGTTTCTTTTCCTTTTTCTCCTCCCTCCTTAGAATTTCAGAAAATGAAAATTGTCGAGAGGTTGACATTTTGGTTAATTCCTGGATGATTTGTCAAGAGTCCCGACTACAAGGCTCGGCTGTGGCTGGGCTCATTTTATGGGCTCCACTAAATAAAATCGGTGGGGAATTTGGTTTGTCACCGCCCCAAAGATAAATTGCCTGGTTTTTCGGGTAATTGTTTTGTTCATATTTCATGAAGTCTTGCTTGTTTGGTATCTCCATCTCCAAATCTCTCTCGATTGGGCTCATATCATGAATTCTTGCGTGCAGTTGTGTCTTTAATTTCGTGTCATTTATTTTCCTGGCTTATTTCTGCATGATCTTCATTCATTGCCCCAGCAAAAGTGGTTTCTTTTTATTTAAGAGACTGCTCCAAAATAAAGATAGCTCATATTTAAATTGGGTGATAAATTTAAAGCGGTTTATGGGGCTTATAAGTCCCCAAACTTCCAATAATTCTTATTAATTTGCTAGGACCAACTTCAGTCTGTCTTGCTGATTCCTCGACTGTCTGGTCGAATTTCACAAATTGTAAGACTTGTAATGCTCAGAATCTTATAGTTTGGGGTTTATATATTTTCGAATTGATAGCTAAGGTTGGGCAACAGGTTATTTTGGGAGGGAGCAGCAAAGCAGTACTGATTATAATCTTTGGAGACCCAACCAATCTCCTTATAAAGTTCAGTTCCTTGTGGTTATTCCACGCCCTCAGCAATTCTGAACATTTCTATACGAACTTCAGGTTTTTAGGATGCACCGAACCCAAAATAATGCTTCATCACCTTTTATTGATGAACCTTCGTCCAATTCTCTAGAAAGCCTAACCCAAAACAGAGTTTACTTGTAATTTTTCCAACCCTTCAGCAAATCTAAAGATTTTAAGATGCAACGAACCTAAAATAAAGTTTCATCTCCGTTTATTTAAAAAACCTTCTTTCAATTCTCTAAAAAGCCTAAACCAAAAGAGAGTTTACTTTCTTTTTCCATTCTCAAGGAAGTCTAACCCAAAATTAAGCTTTATTTCTTTTTATTGTAACCCTCCTTCAATTCTCCCCATTCTTATCTGGATTTAAGGATACTTTACCCAAAGTATAGTTTCTTTTCGTTTTATTGAAGAACTTTCCTTTTGTTCCCTCTCCATTCCGCCCCCCAACTTTATTTACCTTTCACGTGTTGCCGAGAACGCCTCGGTGACTGGGAAATCTCGCCGACTATTAACTGGCTAATAATCTTAGTATAGCCTCTTAACTATTGGCCGGCGATATCCGCCACCTGGTCGCACAAATCTGTCCATCAATTTATGTTGTTTGGGTTCCGTTTGCCCGCCTCCTGCTGCCGTGCTGGCCACCCTGTCGGCAGGATTTGACGGCTTTCGTGTCTGTTAGGCGAATCTATTTCCACTATCCCCTGTGTCAATTTCCAGGCATGCCTCGGCGAGTGTGTGTGGCTCGATGGGTGGCCATCTCGGCAAGCGTGCCTCTCTAATGCAGAAAGCGAGTAAAGTGTGTTTATTTATGTCCTTAAGTGAGCGAGCGCGCGTCTGTGTCTCCGCGTGTGTGTGTGTGTGGCAGTGGGTGTGTCTGTTGATGCTGCTTATTACCATCCGCCCCTTAGGCTGCCTGAGCCACTCGTGCAACTTTTGCCCAGGCCAGGCTGTGGCACACGGAGGACTGTAAGTTTGCTGCCAGCTGCACTCGAATTACCTTTTGGCCGCCCATTCGCTGTGTGTGTGTGTGATAAACTCATCCACACTTGTAGGCTAATTAAAATGATTATTACGACCATTAAGCAATCATGTTCTCAATACTTTTCACCTCAACCGTCAACAACTCCCAGGGCTCCGCTGAGGGCTTCGCTTAAACACCGTAAACGCCATTTGAGGCCAAAGGGTGAATGGGTTTGGTTTTTTTTTCACTCTTATTTGTTTTTTTTTTCGGTATGCCCGGCGGCCAGTTAAGCAGCTCAGTGCCTCGGTTGACCTCATGATTAACGGTTAAAATGCGGCGTCGTCGCCGTCGTCGTCGTCGTGGGCGAATCGACCGAGCGCAACTGCCGGCTGAATGGAAAATCTCAACCGCAGGGCGGGCAAAGGTCCCCACCAGCCGTTCCATTCATTATTAACTGGGAATACAAATAAATACGAAATTGGGCGCCGCCTCAGACCCCTCAAGGGTCAGCCAAAGAGTTGTTCTATTTGCAGCTCTATGTGTGTGTGTGTGTGGTGTGTGTTTGTGTGTGTGGCTGTGCATTTTGTGCGCAGCTTGCATAAAACAAGACAATTTTGGTTTTTGGTCTCGTTTGTTTTCCCCTTTTTCTTATTTTCATTTTGTACCCCTTACCCCCGCGCTTGCCAACTAAGTACGCCGCTATTTTCCAATACCCTAAGGTCGTTTCAAGTTGGGGCACTTAAGTTGCAAACGTTAAGACCAATAAGCAATCTAGATAAGCAGTAAAGCCGATCATACCCCTGATGGGGTATAATCGACGATTTTATCAAAAACGGTATTTCAATTTTGGATTATGGGTTATAGAATTTTTATTATACTTAAATTGTGAGAAATATCGGTTATTAAATCAAATTCTTTAGCTAGGAATGCTCAGGTTCCGTCAGAAGATAAAGCCGAGATGAAATTAATCGGCCAAAGAATTCCACCGGCCTTTTTACCCTATAAACTCTACAGCGTAAAGGTAATTCCTGAATATATGAATATATCAGATAAGAACTTCTGGGATTCTTAAATGAAAAGCGCTTTCTCTCCCTGTCTATATAATAAACCTTCAACCGGTTTGATCCTTGGGATATCAAGACATAAACTCCCGGTATTAATAGAAAGCACTTTCTCTCCCTTTCTATATAATAAACCTTCGATCTGTTTGATCCTGGGATGCTTGGGTTTACCGAGAGAGCATTTTATGGTCGGCTTTGCTATTTGAATTCCGTGGAGTTGCTACTTTTGTCATTGCTTCTTGGACTGCAAGCACGTCCACCAACCGCTGCCATCGCTTCCTCTAGCGCTCCCCCCCACCGCCTTTGGTTGGGATGCTCCAGGCCGCTTGCATTGTTTGTGGCGTTGACCCCGTTCCCGGTTACCGAGTGAGTCAGTTGGTGAGTTGGCGAGTCAGGCGACAACATGGCTGTCGAAAATAACAGTGACAGCAGCGACAGCAGCAGCAGCAGGCGGCCATTTTGTTGTCGCTGGCTTCCCCTTTTATTTTTTTTTTGTGTCGGTCAGTGGGTCGGTGGGTTTGGGTCCCTCGGTCTGCTCGTTTTACGTGGGCCACGTAACGGTCTTGCGGTTGTGTTGCCTGGTTGCCCTGCCTTTTTTAATTGCACATCTCCACCCGCCTTCTCCGTTGTCCTTACCGTCACCGTCACCGTCACCATAACCGTTGCCGCTCAACAACCCACTCCAATTCAATCTGCAGCTGTGATGTCGCTGACGTCGCTGCCTCTGCCGCAGTCGACGATGATGTTGAGCCAGCGAAGCGTAAGCGCCACAACTCGCATTTGTATACTGCGGTCTCTGGTGCAGCCGCAGCTTTAAAATGCTGCCCACCCGACCAGCCCTGGCCATCCACAGAGACTTTGACTTAAGCACTGCGGTCAACCCGACCGGCCCGGCCACCCAGGACAGGCCTGGGCCCCGTCTTGCTGGCCGCTGACAGGTGACAGTTTACTAATTGCCAATTTAGCAGCCGAACCCGTCACATTGTAACCCATCCAGGCCTTCGCCTTCGTCCTTGAGGGTGGCTGGGAAATTTGCCAGCCAGCGGTCGTCGCTCAATTGCCCGGCTGGCCGCTCGGTTGGCCGCTCGAATTGGGTGAATTGTTAACTTTACGTTTTATTAATGATTGTTCAGGCAATCAATTAATCAAACAATCAATATGCCAGCCACACGCCACGATGAATCGCCCCTCATCGGCAGCACAATGAATGTTAATAAATTTAACACAAAAACCTGAAAACAATCAAGAAACGAAGAAGCCAAGCCGACCCACCAGGTCTGGGCGAGGTCTGTCTATCTTTTGGGTGTCCTGGCGGGCAAACAAAGGTTTCTCAAGGGCTTGACTCGGGGGTCTCGGGAGGCCTCTCTTCTTTCTTTTTTAAGACAGACTCAAGGGTCTCAGGGGAATCTCGAGCATCTTTATTTCCCCAAAAGATCTTCTGTCTTGGAAGCTGAGATCCCAGCCATTCGTTGCTCTCTGCTCCCCCCAGGCAGCTGCCTGTCTTTGCCTTTCAAAGCTGTCGGTGTTGTGGCAGGGAAAGTTCCATCTTATCTGCGCTGGCACGGCTGTGGCAGTGTTTACATTTTGAGAGTTTTTTTTTAATTTGAAAGGACCACTCGGGGAGCTGCAGGAGCAGGACAGGCTGTCTAACCAAATGCGGCAGCAATTAAAGACGCTTAATATCAAAGCGCCCACATTTAGAGTAAGTGGAATGTAAGTGGGTTACTTTCCAGCCAGCCAACAAAACGAGACGGCGTGGGGCGAGCAAAAGCAAAATAAAGCAACAAAGGACGAGCGGTCGGTTGGGGGCTCCTTGTCGCCGCCGCTGCTCCCCCATTGCTCCGGCCAAATGGCTTAACACAAACTAAATATTTGAACGCGGCTCGAGCGCAATTTAAACAAAGCACGGGCAGGACTAAACGGCAAAGGGAGCCAAAGGCAGCAATCGCAGTGGCAACTGCAACTGCCCATTTGGGCCACACCACCCGCAGGCCATCACCCTCAGCCCGCATCTGCATCCTTGTCATCGTCCTGCTGCTCTGGGCAGATGCAACGTGGCTGGCCCAACTCCTGCTCGATCGTCGTGTGTCCTGTGTCGCCCGCCCGGCAGCTGCAAAGTGTCGAACCTAAATTATTCAGATGGGGCCAAACACTTGATGTTCTAATGGTGTTTACATGCCTGATTATAATGCCGTGAATGGTGCTGATAATACGAGACGAGGAGCCGCTGGCCCCCACACGGGGCGTATGAAAATAGGGACGAGCCAGCGCCAGACAACTCCTGTCTGCTGGCTGCACCAGTGGGCGTGGCATTTGTGGCAATTCATAAGAAGACTTTCACATTGCCAACGGCGGCAGCTCGCTGACAGCCTCTCACTGTTTGTTGTGCCACTTCAGTCGTCCTGCCAGCCGCCAATCTAAATAATGCAAGGCAAATGTGAGCGAGCCGCTCCGTCCACCCCACCACCATCAAGTGGGGCCAGCATTTGCAGTTCCTTAAGTGCTCCCTCCGCCTCCATTGAGGCTTTCAATTTAAGCCCCTGAAAGGTGTTCGTTCGGTCGACTAAGAGCACAAAAATCACTCTGATCTGAGCTGGGCTTCCTTAAAGACAAGTCGCTGCTTCATTTGAGCCGTTTATCTCTATAAATTCGAGCAGTTTTCCTGCCTAAAATTGTTTGGCAATTAGTGGGGAACAGGGGCCTGATTTTGGAGTTCCTTAAGTGCTTCCGCCTCCTCCCATGAAAGTTGTTCGCTTCTCCTTGGCCAATTCAAACGCTGGCCGTCGACTAAGAATACAAAAACCACAGGCCACGATGATCTTAAGTCGCTGCTTCATTTGAATCGTTTATCTCTATAAATTCGAGCAGTTTTGCTGCCTAAAATTGTTTGGGAATTGGCATGAAAATCATCTGAGCGCTCGTCGTGTTGACAAATCCAATTCACCAGCTCATTGACTTGCAGTCCGCGCTGTCGACAGGCTCACAATTGATGTCGCTATGATAGCAACAACCAAACTGAAAGCAACTTATAAACATCATTGGCAAGCCATTTAGCTCGTCGCCCGCTGGCTAACCTTAAACTGGCATGTCCCCCGGGCGAGTTGGTCCTGCGAATACCGTTGCGTTGCGCGTGCCCGGGCAAGCGAAAGGAACTCTGCTCTTTTTGACAAACCGATGCAACAGCTGCAAGTGAGTAAAACGTACGCCGTTGCCGTTGCCGTTGCCGTCAGCGCCCGCAATTCGACATGAAACATTTTGCACAAAAATTGATTTGCCAACGAAAAGCGATTGCGATTTGGCCGTTCAGATGCAGCCAACGATGCACACACACAGACGTGCGGGGCGGGGGGGAACTCGGCCATTTCGTAGCGTGGCGATGGTTTTTCGGTCTGCCTGCCATCAATCAAAAATTGCCACACAGCCAGCAGATGGTCACACACAAAGGGGTGGTGGGTGGGTTTGATTTTGAACTTGCTTCCGCCAACGAGGACGAGGCTGGGGCGTTGGAAAATTTGTTGCAGCTTCCACATTTGAATTGGAAATGCGCTGTGGGCGGCGCTGCATGTCGCGCGCTGCCTGATGAAATACAAGTAAATGCAAAGGGCCTGTGGGCGTTGCCTGGCATTTAACGCATTTGCCATACGCTCTTGAGCTCTGAACAACTTTGGCCGGAGCTTCCGATATCCGAGCGGCCTTGACTGTGTGTGTGTGTTCGAGATCCTTAAAAATCTCCACTCAATCCGTGTTACTTAAGACCAAAACGGCAGCCACGACACCGCCAGCAGCTGCAGTCGTGATGGCAACGCGGGCCCCCGCCTTGCAGTTTTAATGGGCCCGGTTGGGCGTTTGTGTGCCTAATTCGCTTATCGTTATCTACCAGTTAGCGACAAGCGCACGCACAGGGGGTGGCCGACCGCCAACGTTGGCCACACACGGCCTGTGGCTTTGGTTGTTTGCATAACTCATCCGCCACGTGGGCCGAGGGCGGAAATGACGCTGGGATCTGCGGTAGTCTCACAGGCTTTACATACGCCAACCAACACCCACTCCATTCTGCTGGCGCCCGACTGGCCTGCCGTCCAGTTGCTGGGGCATTGTCGTCGCCGTGTCACTGGCCTTGGCCAACACCCACACACCACACACACACACCCACAACCCACAACCCACCAAATTGCCAAATTGTTGCTCGGCCAACGCCCCGAATACAGTTCAACATTTTCTCGTTAGTTGTGTAGGGAATCGAATTCATTTGAAGGCTTTCAAGATCCCGGAAATTACTGGAAGTATTCAGTGGCTGAGTAATTTATTTTTTCGGTATTTGAGAGCTTTTATTGGTACTTTCCTCTTATTGTTTTTGTTCCTTCTTAAGGTTCTTTAAAAAAAACACACACGAAATTCTAAACACACTTGAAAATGGGAATCAGCTGCCTGCAGTCTCGATCGGCTGTCTTCTGAGATCGACAGCTGAGCAGACGGATAGATGGACAGAAAGACAGACAAATCTCCAATACAAAATGGATAGAAAGACGAGGAACTCCCTGCCTCTCTCTCCCGCTGTCCGTCTGCCTAACTTACCGCCCGCCCATCCCACCAGTCTGTCCAATTTCTCACCGCTTTTCACTTTGCCTGTTGGGGCTGCCTGACGGCTTCTTGGCCCGCTTGTCCAGCTTTCCGTCTCTTTATTCAAATGCCCGCTCTCCTCTTCTGTCTGTTTATTTGATTCCATTGTCACCTTCGTTTATTTAACCACTCATCCGCCCATCTGCCTAATTGTCTTATTCGACTGTCTGTCCGTCTCACCGTCCGTCCTTGTTTCCTTAAGACTCCCGCACATTCCAAATTAAAGGCCGTTACGATCAAACAAGAAAGCTTTTTGCTCAGGCGAAAACACAAAAGCTCCGATCGGTGGGCCCCTAAATTGTATATAAGGACGGCAGGTCCAGGGGTCCGGCAGTTGCTCGCCATCGAGAAGTGCAAGTCATGGTGTGTGTGTGTTTTGGAAGGCGTGAAAGGCATTAAATTAAAATAGACCAACACGCGATTTGTTGAAAATTAATTAAGAACAAAAATAACAACAATTTAAGGTAAACGGGGGAAAAAAGATGAATTAAACTAGAAAATAGAAGAGGATGTAGAAATTTTAGTAGACTAATTTCAACGGTCTTTCAGAGAACCCAAATAGGAATAAGTTCCTTTAATTTTTTTTTAAGTGAACTCTGAAAATGCCTAAAACCAAAGGCAGTTTTGGGATGGGTTGATAAAAGGATTTTAAGAATTTAAATCTATTTAATGATCAATTCAATTTGAAACTGAAATAATGCCCGAATCCGGAAGTTCCTTTGATTTTTACTTGAATTCTGAAAATACTTAAAACCCAAGGCAGTATTTGGATTGGTTGAAAATAAGATTTTAGTATATTGAATGATCAATTCAATTTGAAACTAAAGTAATCCCAGAACCCAGCCTGGTGTTTTTTCAGTGATTCTTTTAAATAGAAACTTATAATATTCTTCATTGGATTCATTGGATTCTTCATTTGGAAAATACCCCAAATCTCGCTATAAAAATCGCTTGGATTTCTAAGAATCTACGATTTTGTTGCTTTGAATGTAAATTTCTATATAAGGAAATCATAGATTCCCCTGGCGAAGGCGGCCATATGGCCCCCAACGACTTGGGAATCGAGAATTGTAAAGCAGTTTGAGTTTGAGGAAACCTGACTGAGGCAAGGCCCCGAGTTGAAGCTGAGCCATCAGTTCGTCTCTTTGAGCTTCTTTAAATTGAACTTAGATCTTTAAAGGCCTCATTCATTCAGAAAGAGACCCCAGCCCAATTGCCTCAAGCTGCTTGGCTTGTTGGTGGTTGGCTTGCTTTCTGGCTTAAAAGTCCCAACTTCTTTCAGTTTTTATATGAACTCCTTCCCGCACTTGCAGAGCTCGCAGAATCTCCACCTTCTTTTAATCGTTCTTAATTTCGAGTAACTTCAGCTCACAGCTTACAGATCTTTAAGCAGATTTTAATGCTCCTGCTTTTGGTTCCTGGTTGGCGGTTCCTCCCCTTTTGCCGGGCGAGACCTCCTTCTCTTCCTTGAGTTGCTCAATTTGGTTTTCCTGCCTTTCAAGCGAGACGAATTTATCAGCTGGTAGATTTGATCGGCTGGCATTTGGGAATCCAACTTTTGTTTTATTGCAAGTTCTTCATTTTTGTGTCGCTCTTCAGTTATTCATTTGTGGCGCTTTTATTGTTTGTGGGTTCGGGAGGCCTCTTAATTTTGGTAGCCGAGCTGTGGCGGTGCATTGATTATTTACCCATTCCCCTGTTCGTGGGCCTGCCGTCTGCCAAAATTTGCATATAAAAAGAACGTTGGGGAAAACGCGAAGCTGGCTGTTCCCTTTTGCCAAGAATTCATATGCAAATCACAGACACCCAGCGGATCCGAGGTTCTGGTAACCTTAACTCCTTTCGTGGTGTCGGTGTCGGCGGTGGGCGAACGTTTAAACAAAAGTCAGTGAAACTAACTTGTTGAGGGGCAGGAGCGGCGCGCATTGTGTCCTGGGGACTCCCAGCGAAAAACGACTTCCAATTTTATTTTTTTACATATTCATAAAAATGCAACACACCCACCAACATCGACGAGGGAATACGAAAAAAAATAACACTTTAGTTGCTTTTGGATTAACTCAACTTTAAATGTTCTTTTCGGGGTTTTGGTGAGGGAAGCAGGATGAAATTCTCCTTTGGATTAAAAGTTCTTCCAATCGACTTTCCTTCACTGCCAGTCAGTCTTAATTCCCCGTTGTTTGTCTTCTTTTAATTTGATCAATTCTGCTTTCAATTCTCCGTGAATTGTGTCCACTGCATTCCCAATTTTCTTGTTGGATCTCATTTACCCGTCGGGCGGCCTCTCGTTTACCCGTAAGTGGATTGACTTCCGGTTCCCTTTGCCTGGCCTCACGATCAACGGCGGCCAACTTAATTTTGCTCCATTAAATCTACTTGTGTTCTCTGCGTAGAGTATTCAATTTCCCAGGGATTTGGGCCGACCGCCCACCCGCGACTCGATAACAGCGACCAGCCAGCCAGCCAGATTCCCGCTGGCTGGGGGGCCATAAAAAGTGTTTGCTCCGGGAAAATCCCCTTGGGCTTGGTGGACGAGGCGCTGCTTACCGTTAATCAGAGAATTAATGCCTCATATGAAGTCGACAGCTGGGAAGGCGGTGGGCGGTGGGCCGAACTTGTCCGATGTCTTGGCGGGGAAAACTTTTCCAATTTGTCCCTTTTTTCTGGCAAGAAAATTAAAATAAAATTCGTTGCCATCTGGGTGGCGGGCAAAATTGATCACAAGCCGGAGAGAAGTTTTTTTTGTTCCTTTTTTTCGCACCCGTTGGGGGACAGCCAGCCAAGCCAGCCAGCCAGCCAGGTGAAAACGGCACAAAGCCCGATGAAAATTACAAGAAAATCATGCAAAATGGCAACTTTTGCCGCAAATAAACCAACCGGCCAGCCAGCCAGCTGTCCGTCTGCCTATCTGTCTGTCTGTCCGGCGCAAAAAATTATCCCCGAACCGAAACGAAATCTGAAAACAATGGCCAGGCTTTTCCAGGGGTTGAGTTTGGCAACCGAGCAGCGTTTGGTGCGTTGGGACTTTTGTTTTTTTTTTTTTTTTGTCCTGCCAGGGGAAGAGGTTCCGTTTTATCAACACCGAAACATCCGCTGCAGACAGGCGGCGGCAGGCGGTGGTCCTTCCAGGGGTCCCAGCTGCACAGAAACCCCCCCCAAAAAAAAAATATAAAACACAAAACGGGCAGGGTGTGGGGGGAGGCAGGCTGACAACCGAACCCAGCGGACATTCTGAGTGCACAATCCGGCACTTTTTGTGAGAAATTGAGCGTTCGCCGGAGTTGGCGGCGGCGGCGGCGTATGAGTAACTTTTTCCTGTTGTTGGCTTTGCCATTTTTATTTATCGCTCTTAATCTTTGCCACTGTCGGACGTTCCATTTTTCCAGCAATGCGTTTCAAATCGTTCAACGACTTTCCACAAAACTCACTTTCCACTTTCCACTTCGTCTTGAGAGCCGCCGCCTCCTCCACCCGCCAGCAGCGAGTGAATCAGTGTGTCTCTCGGTTGTGGGTGTAAATTGTTGTTTGTGATTTGGTGAAAGTTTTGCGAAAAGTTATGACGCGCTCGGTTACACTGTCGACTTTCGCTTTTGATTTGATTTTCGCACTGGCAGCGGCGCACAAAAGAATGCAAAATGTTCTACTAAACTGTTGCCAACTATTTTAGCTCTACTCCAAAATTGTAATGGCCAAATGGTTGTGTGGGTTTCACTGTCCATCGCCCGTTGATTTTGGCCACTCGAAGCGTGACGAATTGGGCCGACAGCTGGAAGGAAAGGACTTTCATTTGTTGTCCGCTTCTAAGCCGCTGTGAAAGCCTTCCGATAAATGCAGCAACTTAGGCCTTCTTGCCAAACTTTGCTAGCAAAGAATTCTGAGAAGATGGCCATGAAAGCCGAGATTAAACTGCAGCCAAACTTGGCTAAGTTTAATTGATTTCAGCCTTAGCAAAATTCAGTTTTCAAGCTTTAGGCTGCTCAGAGGAGTCCTGGCAACGAAGACAGAGGGCTTGAAGAACCTTTTGCCGGTTATTAAGAGATTATTTTCGAGTGTTTGGAAAGCCAAGAAAGCCAAGACTCCAGGGTTTTAAGGATCCACCTGCCGTTGTTCTTGTGCCCCGAAAACCCGCTGGTAATGCAGGAAGCCGCCTTCTGTGGCTTCAAAAAAAGTCATTGGCAGATCTGCTGCACGTGTTGGGTATTTTTGTGCTGAGTCCTTAATGCGAAAAGTTGCGTGGGGGGCGACTCATGTGTCGTCCTCAAACACAATTACCCAGCACTTTTGCTTGGCCCAAAAGTGTGGTCAGATCTCGATTTTATTGGCATTGCCAAACTTCACGCCGCAGGCCGTAAAGTCCAGCGGCTATCGGGGGCGGCCTTGGCCACCCATAACCGATTACAAATCAGCGGCCCAGGCGACCGGCATTTGGCATTTACGGCCGAGGGTATCGAAATCACGCCCGACTCGTTATAAACTGTTGGCGTCATAATAATAAACGCGATTTCAGTAAATCCGTTGGCATTTAGGCCCAGCGACTTGGATGGGGCGGGCGGATAAGTTTTATTTCTAGGAAGTTTTTATGCGGCCGCAATATGCGGCGTATACGTAATTTATGTGAGGCTCTGATGCCAGGCTGGCTTCTTTCAGCAATTCAATTGGGTAGATAAATTAAAAAATAACAATTTCCCTGTAGGACGACTTGAGGGCGAGGCCGAGAGTCCATTAGCCGGCGAGCCCATCAACAAATCGCTGCCTGGCAGAGCTCAGTGAATTGGCAAATCCAGCGAGCCGCCACAATATAGGAAACTATCTTCGAATTGAATTCACTTGGCCGTCGCCATGACTAACAATCAAACAAATTTGCGAGCAATTCTGCAGGCCGAATAAACCGTCGATTCATCCATCCATCCGAGGGCCGGGGGCCGGGGGCCGGTGGCCGCGATTTGGCCCCAAAAGTTCGGCTGATGCGGCATCTGCAGTGCATAAATCCATTAAACTAATCACAACTAAATTGCAAAATATGTTGGCCAACTAATGCAGGCCATTAGGAGGCCTGCGCCTCGGCCCGGCCACACTGGCAACTTTCGTTTTTTCCAACGGACACGATGAGCATCTCTCTCGCCTGGGGCGGGAGGTTTGTTTTCTCTTTCCATCATTTCATTTGCACCAGGGATTTTCCCAGAGACTGCTCAATTCATTTTTGCCTGCTCCATGGCTCTTGTTGTTCAATTTTTCAGGCACTTCGCTTTTAATCTCAAGTACAGTCAGTCAGAGCACGGACAGCTGGACAGGCGTTGAGCTGGGCAGTCGGGCAGGCAAGTTCGGTTC
>JBAMCP010001261.1:0-25261 GCA_037075105.1 Lissocephala sabroskyi | reverse complement strand
CTTCCACCCTTTTGGTTCAACCAGCCCGCGCTGTGGACTTTTAGTTATTATTGTTTGCAGTTTTGCTCTTGGCTTTTTAGACTGGTTGCTGCCGTGGCTGGCGTTGTTGGTCGTAATGTGAAAATAATCCATGTGAGAGTTGAGTTTTGTTGTTCGGCAACAATAACAAAATCAAAGTATTAGCAACGCAACCGGCGCGCCCCCAGCCACCCAACAATTGCCCTGCACGCCCAGCTAGTCAGGCAGCCCGGTAACTTCCGGCGGGCCACTCCCCCTCCCCAGCCACTTCCGCCATCGCCCGCTTCCGCTCTCCTCCGCCCTTACATTCCCATATTGGCCAGGCGGGAGGACAAGGGACGCTCGAGCAGCTTGAAACTTTTCACCTGAGCTTCCTCTGTTTTGTATTTTGTATTTTTTATTTGCCTCGTTTTGCTATTTTGTTGCGTTGTTTTTGTTTTGGGGTAAAACTCGAATTATATTTTCATGAGGAGCCGCAGCCCCACGACCAGGGGGAGGGGAGAGAGGACGTCGGGGTGCTGGTAAAAATTAAGTTACGCCACTTAATGATGTTGCCGTTGGCCAAATTGAAGCAACTAAACAACACGAAGCATAATTGAAACAATTTTCTCATTATAATGATGACAGTGGGGTCGTTGGGGGCGACGACAAGCTACAAAAAAAAGGGGGGCCGGGGGCCAGGGGACTTCCTGGTTGCAGGGGCACGCCAGCAGCTGCCGTTGACGCAAATTGTTTAGCTTAGACGACCGACGAGTAGACAAGGTAAACAAACTGTGGGCGTGGCCCAGCAGGCGGCGGCAGATGCCAGTTACAGGCGGCAGTCGCCGCCATTTTGCTCCGCGCTGTGCCAAGAAGATGAAGTGGCTGCCAAGGCGCCGCACCGGAAGTCATCGCAAAAGTTAAGCTCGCTTTTCTTCTTATTGAAAAAACAGCGAAAAACACTCGCCAGGCGCCGTCGTGCAAACGACAGGCTTACTGCAAAATGGCGACGATGGCGGTATCACCGGAAGCAGCGCAAGGTGAACATCGCCCGCCCGCGACTCGCGCCGGAAGTTGTAACAAGTTAATGGCAATTTCGAGGCGACGGCAACGAAGCTGACGGCTTCATTTTCTAGGCCCAAATCAAGTGGCTCGGGGCCCCGCTAGTTGTCTTTTGGGCTGCATTGTGGGTGTGGGTGGCTTGGCCATTAGCAGCTCAATTTACACAGTCGCCGGCAAAGCTGTTGGCTTCTTGGCCGCATTGTTGTGGCTTTCTGAATATGGCAAAACAATATTTGCCAAGGCCACTCTGTGACTCACACGCGGCTAAAAGCCTCGGCCACCGCCACAAGCTGCTCCCAAGTGGCCGCTTAATGGACCGAAAGGAGCCTGCAATTCGATACCAGGAGACGGGCGGAGGGTGCGGATATCTAAAAGTTCTTTTATTAGATTCCCAAAACATTAAAACCAAATCAAAATGGCCGACTCGAGAAAGGATAACCGCCCCGAGGGCCTGGGAATCTCGCCGGCCCAGTCGCTTGATTAGCCGGAATTATGTGCGAAAACAACAACGGCCGCAAGAACAACAAGCAGGCAAAGTTTTCCCCGAAAATTAATAACATCAGATGAATACCGCCCCCGAACTCCCTCTGTTGTTTTTGGCAGCGGCGGCGCGGCGTCTCCCGGGGTGGCTGGCGGGCTTCTAAGGACTTCCAGGTTGACTGACGTACGTGCTGCGGCATTTTTATGGGAAGAGGCTGGGGGGGTTTTATGGGTCCCCGCGCCGTCGTCGAGTCATTGAAGCCTTTTAATGGGGACACAGGCTGGGAGGCTCTCAGTTGATTTATTTCATGGCCTATAAAAACAACAACAATTGCAATCCCCCGACAGCCTGTTCCTTTTTAAAATTTGCGCCTTTTGTCTGTGATGGTTGGGGGCGGGGGGCGTGTCATTTGAACCTAATTTAATTAGTCACGGCAGTGGCAGAAGATCTGCCTGAATTATGATGATTATGAGGGCGCAATTCTCGTTTTATTGGCTACCTGCCCGCCGTCTGCCGCCCGCGCGTTCAATTAAAATGAAAACACTTAAAATTCAACACTTAATTTCGTGCGTAAAATTAATTCCAAGCACATAATTAAATTATGTTAATTACTTTTTGTAAGTCTATTAATAAAATCGCACACGCACAGACACGCACGGCCGCCGCGCCACGCCCCCTGCCCAAGCCCCTGCCCGCCGTCTAATTGGAAAGGAGCAGAAGGCGATGAAGCGACAACGTCGTCGTCGGTCAGGGGGAGCGGTTGTTGTGGCCGAGAGGCAAACATCAAATAACTTTTAATCAATTCCAATTAAAAGCGAAACCAAAACGACCCCACGAGCTCCTTTGGCCCTCGATCCCTGCAGCCGCCCTTGGCCGAATAAAAAGAGCAACAAATTTTCGCAAAAGAAAACGGGGAAAACTCGGCGGTTTCGTTGGTGGCGGGCAGGCGAAGGCTTTAGTTGATTCGATTTCATTCGCACATAAAAATTGCCAACCAGACAATTTAATTTTAAATTTAATGGCCCAACCCGACAGTCCGACGGGCGAAACAACAACAACGGGAAATAAAAGATATTGAAATAACCGTTGGCCGAGCTGGAATGCAGTCGTCCGTCCGTCCATCAGAATTGCACAGGACCCGAGAATACAGGGGAAACCAAAAAGAGAAAGAAAGCGGAAAAGACCCACACATCCTTGCCACAAACTCCGCCTTCACACGCAAGGACACACAAAGGAAAAACAAAAGTGAAGTTTGAGAAAAAATAAACGACCCACGGATACTCTTCCGAGTCCATAAATCGTCAGCTGAAGAGAGCATTTTGGGATTATTAGAGATAAATTTATTAAGATCAGATGGAAGTTATTTTTAGGTATAAAATAGAATCATACTTTAGGCGGGAAACCTTCAACTGAATAATTTAGGCTTCCCTCGATTGCCCACCCAAGAATTCAATTATCGGTGCTTTCGATAGTCCGATTGTTTGCAGTGTGACCATAAATCTGCCGCTTGGGTTCTCTGAACGAATTCCTTCCTAGCAAAGAACCGGAACCTCTAATTCTTTTGCTCCCTCCAAGTGAATCATGTGCTAGTGAAAAATTTTATTTATTTAATATGTTTATTGAAATTTTTAATATCATATTTTGAAGACAAGAAAACTGGTGAGAAAACCGCCCGGAAACTGGGGAGTTTGGGGAACTTATAAGCCCTGCGTGTCTTCGGTTTGTGGTGAGAGCAAGAAAGAGAAAAAAAAAATGGTGGGTCAACCACAAAGAAAAATGCAGTTAGCAGCGACAACAAGGACAATCAGGACAAGAATCCGGACAAGGGCCCGGACAATGAGGATACGAAGGCAGCAATAAAAACGAAGCATCGGCCAAAGGCAGAAAGGCAAAATAAAAGCCACAAATGTGGCAACAGACGACAGTCAGCCGGACCCTCCGTCGTCTGCCTGTCAGTCAGCCAGCCGCGGAGTGTCCTGCGGTTGATCCCCAGCAACGAGACAATCGCCCAAGCATCTCCTGGACACGCTGCTGTCCGTCGCCCACGACCAAAGTTCATTTTTCCAGCGCAAAAATTTAATCAAGAAGTGCAGCAAAAAGCCACCGAGCAGCCGGCCAGTCCTCACAGATCCTGGCGAAAGTGTCAGCCAAACAGACCATCCGACGCCAGCCCCCTGGCCGTCAGGACATTGTTAGTCCCGCCGACCGACCCCTTGCGTGTAATGCGAGATTCGCTCAACATTTACAATGATTTTGTGATTCTTCCGACACTTTATGGCCGGGCCAACCCACCAGCCAAAGGATCCCCGTCGAAGAGTACGCGCGTGTGTGCGGGGCCAGGATAATAGAGTGAAATACTTAAAGTGATACCAAAGGATCCCCGGCATCGTATTAAGTTGCAGGAGCAGCGCCAACAGCAGCAGCTGCCTCAATTCCATCAGTTCATTTGGACGAGTTGATGTCGCAGCTGCTGGCACTTTGGGTGCGTCGTCCTTCGGCCTGACCAGCTCATCTGGGTCAGGATTGGTCAATTCGATTTTTAGCTATGATTGTCCAAACGCAATTCTTGTTTCAATTCTAAATATCCAAGGATTGCGACTGGGCATCGCGGCTCGAAATGAGAATACAACGTGACCAAAATCAGTTCTCCAAAAGCCAAACTTGAATTGGTTTTCTTAGGTTTTCATATTCATAGGAAAGTCTGGAAGTGTTGGAATTTGTGAAATGCTGTGAAATTACTTGAAGAGACGGCACAACCGTCCACCAAGAAGGATGAGGGCAGCCAGGCATTGGCCAAAGGCAGAAACGCATGGGAGAAGCTTGTGGAGCAATTAGGCCGATCGCCCCGAATCGGAGGCTCAGCTCGATCTGAAGAATGCAAGGATGCCAACGAGGCAGTCGAAAAGGCTCACGAACTAGCCAAGACCGGCCAATCCGATAAAGTTTCATATTTCGTATGAATTCCAGAGAGGAATCAAAGAACTTCATCCATAAACTCCAACGGATTTGTGTCCTATCCCCGATAGAGAAGTTTGATCTTTAATGTGTTTAAATTAAGGCAGCTCAGCTAAAAGATTATATGGTTCCTTTCCCAAGAAGTGGGAAGTGATACAAAACATACAAAGAGTCTTGATAGGACGATAAGAATTAAATGAACCGAAGAGTTATCAATCTTTTTAAGATCTGTTCTTATGAATTATGGAGCTCTAAGATTGGAAACACGAACCAAGGAGGAAGGTACTCTGGAATGTTTTATAGAGAAAGCAAGTTCAAATCTTTGCAAAGTGATGGGGAGATTCATAAAGAAAAAAGTTCATACAAATCTATAATGGTCGTTGGTTCGAGCATTATTTTGATTTCGATCTCAAGGAAAACTTTGAAGAACTCTTTCTCTCTCTCTCTCTTTTCTTTCAGTTCTCTTTTGAGTCTGGGAAAAACATGTCTTTGTTTCTAAGGGAATTTTAAATTAACCTCAGCTGCTTTGTTAAGTTTTCTCTTTCAGATATTTTATTCAAGGATTCAAGACGCGAATCATCTCCAACTTGGGCAGCATGAGTAAGAAAACTAACCCAGTTTCGGTTGAACTTCCTACAGGAAACTAAGCGCGGATTCTATTCAAGTTTTGCAAGGAAAGAAATGTAACAATAGAAATTTCTTGGCTTAATGGAAACAGATATTTTTTTGTGGTGGCTAACCAGCCCAGCCAACCACTTTTGACAAATTATGAAGGCTCTTCAAAGCCTTCCCACACCCCCCATCCTGCCTCTTTGTTTCTACAGTCGTTTCATGTTTCTCGCTGTGCGGGGGGCAGCGGGGGAAATGAAAAAACTTTCCACTAAGTTGCCTTGACAACCCTGGCCACATTATACCAAAAAAAAAAAGTGCTCGATATAATAAAGTTAACAGCACTTTAATAGTTGAAACGCCCAACTGAATCTACAACTACCACCCGCCCCACATCCTCCGCCCCACCCCCTGCGCCATTATTCACAACGATTGGGGCAATATGTTGGGAAAGTTGGAAATTTGCCGTTGCCGAGACAACAAGTCAAGGGGGGTGGAGGGTGGGGGGTGAAGAAGTCCTTTTCCTATCGACGAACGGCAGCAACTTGAGCAATAAAATTGCTTTTTATACATTCAGTTAAACTCGGGAAGATCGTGAATTGTCGGGAAGATATTGTCCTTCTTTTTAAGAAGGACACGCGGGGGCGGCCACTTTGATTTTGCGCTTAATAAAAATCAAATTTAAATGCGACCAACGACCGCCAACGAACTGCACCACTGGGCCGCCCCGGCCGGCTTTAAACCGCCATATGGCCATGTGTGTGTGAGACGACCGGACAGCCGGACAGACAGCCCAGCCCATAGCTCCTGCTCCTGGTCCTGCCAGCCATCAGGCTTAATAGCCCAGACGCCCTCTCAGAGAAGACGGGCCAACGAGCGGGCGATTTTATGACCAGCTGATGACACGATGCTGGCGCAGCTTAGGAATGTAATAAACTTATAGCGTGTCCTGCTCCTGGCCGGGGCAGTCCAGACAGCAACCGTTCACAGTTTATGGTGCGCCCATAAAAGCAAATCAAAAGCTGGCAAGCCATGAACAAGCCAACGGCTCCCCAAATAGCCCGGCAAAGCAACTGACCGGGCGCCGGAAGGCCCCCCAAAGCCCCCAGGCAACTCGAAGTGGGCGCGGTCGCATAATAAGCCACATCAGCATCAATCTGCAGCAAAGGCCTGCCAGAATCGCGAAGGGATTGGCAGGGCCCCAACGACACAGGGAATATGATAATGAACCGAAAACTAGTTCGACTTAGTCGGCAAAGAGAGATTGGACCCGCCGGCGGTCTTTAAAGGTCTTAAAGGATAGGAATCAAAAGATATTAGAAAAAAATATAATCCTTCAAAATTAAAATTGAAGGCTATGAAGTCGCCAATGAAGTCGAACAAGAATTCATAAAATTATCAAGATTTGTAGGCCATCCAATATATTTTGGTTCCCTTAAAGTTTCTGTGATTAAAGATCTTCTCTGCTCAGTCTCAGAAATATTGTTTCCTTTATAAGAAGCTGCTCCTAACTGTGGTTCCAGATCTGTCACTAAAGTCCAATTATCAAGATTTGTAGGCCCTTCAATATATTTTTGGGTTCCCTTACAGTTTATGTGATAATAGATCTCCCAACTTTTAGTTTGAGTTATCCCAGTAAATCCTTAAAGAATTGGAGTAAATTTGCACCTCTGCTCAGTCTCAGAAACATTGTTTTTCTTTATAAGAAACTGCAGCTCTTCAACTTCTGCCGTCTCATCCCAATTATCCCGGGTGCCTTGCCAATAATTAGCATTCGTATCAAAGTTTCCTACTTGGCTTGGCCAGTCCGAAAAAAGGGAACCGAAATAAAATTAAAAAACGAGTTGAACTTTTGGGAGCAACTAAGCCAACGAGACGACCTTCCGCGCCGAGCCAACCGGCCCCGGCGGATGGGCCCCTTGGCGATTATATAAACGTTTGGGGCGCCTCCGAGTGCCAAGCGGAAAAGTTCTGCATAATTCAATTAACTAAAAACATGCAAATGAAAACTTCAAGGCGACAAAGCCGCGGGCCCAAAACGCACTGGTGCATGCCGAGGAGTGCAGCCCTCCCTCCCCAGAGGGGGCAAGGAAAGAAACTCTAAAATGAAACTGCGCAAAAATATTTCTAATTATTTTCCACAAAGACCAGGCGATGCCGGCCAGGCCAGGACGAGCGTGGGTTGCCCAGTTACCAAGTTGCCAGGGGTGATATATCAACTGCATGCTGTCCTGCCCCCGCCCGCACCCCTGGCCGGGTTGTTTAGTCATCTACGCGTGTTTATCGGGAGTATGAAATGCAATAATGTAATGAGTAATTGCGTAAAAGTAATAAAAGCACCCAGCGCGCGAGGGAGTTACGCAAAAAACAGCCAGCGGGCGAGGCAATCTGGTCGAGGCTAACGGGAACTGGGGGCGCCCCCAGCACCAGCGTCCCTGCGAGTTATGCCGACTATGATTGCGTACGGAATGCCATATGGAGGGGGGAGTGCTCCAACAAAAGTTGTCAACGGCAGGAACTAAAAACAAAAGCCCAGTCGACGGGCTGCGGCAACCCTGGCTGGCTGGGTGGCCGTACGTGCAACGTGGCCGCAAAAGTTCAAGCGGCGCTCACGCGCTTCGGCCGCGTGACTCTTCTCTGTATGCCAGTGTGTGTGTGTCCTGCAGACATCCAAAAGGATATTAATTTCCCAAAGGTGCCGTTTTTGTAGCGAAAATCACGCAAAGCGAGCGGTCGGGCGGTTGGTCGACGGGGGCGTGCACGCTACCGAAAAGCAACAATTCACGCACGCACACACGCAGAAATTAAAAACTTTCAATAGCAAGAACAACAAAACGACAGTGAATTTTACATATTTCCTTTTGTTATTTAAAAATTCAACGCCACGCACGGGGGACCCCAACGAACGGCCGCCCAGGGAAGGCAGTCGGGGACCCGCGTGACCGGCCAGGGGGAAGCCGGCTAGCAATTAAAACAGCGACAACAAACTGCACAAAACGGATTTATTAAAAAATTGCCAGCAATTTGAGTGACAATTTGTCGAGTGCTTCCGCTTTTTTTTGTTGTTGTTAGAAAAAAAAAACACGGGAAAACGGGAAACGAAAAACGTGACGGGAATGCGGCGCTCGCGCAACCGAAGGAGCGTAAAATGGACTGAAGTACAGTCGCAGCAAAAGCTGCCGCTGCTGGGTATCGATATCGACTCCACAAAGCCAATCCCTGCATGAGGTGAGCGGGGAATACAAAGGACCCTGCAGTTCAAAGATAAGCGGAGAGTTTGAAATTTTTATTCTGCTCGAGTCAAAGAATTGCACTCACATGAAAAATGTTAGAGGTTTTCTACAGATTATTAAGGAGGTTTAGGGTGGTTTCCAGTAAGGCAGTTTGGAGAGAAATTTGTGACCTTAAATCGGACGATTAGTAAGTTGAGAAACTTATGCCTAAGGATTTTGAGCAACAGTTGCCAATAATCATCGGTGAGTGAGAAGCAAGAAACATTATTATATTGATTAGAAATGCCTTGAGCGTCTCAGACTGGAGAGCTTAAACTTTTAAGGGTATTATGGAACAATTAAGAGGTTTCGGGAATACGCTAAATTGTGGTGCTTTTGTCCTCAAATTAAGAATCTGATAACCAAAGAACAGTCTAAACAAAAAGTGCTCTCACAATTGACAGGGAGTTCCTCAAGTTCGGTAAACTTTTCATTAAATACTTCATTAGTCTTCTTGGGTTACTGTGGGCTTATTTCCTTCTAGATGATACAAATCCTATATCTTAAAAATCTTGAAAGTACCATAAGAAAAATCAGCCTCATTCCTACGTTTGAAGACAAAGAAGACAAAATGCTAGATCCCAAAATCTCTACATGCTCTTCTCTTGTATTTTTTCAAAGTCTTTTTAGTTTTAGCTGGAATTTTGTCCACCTTATCAACTTCCTAAGTCTCGTATAAGACAACAGGCTAACCCTCCAATTTAAGTTCCTCTTCCTCGATTATCTCTTCTCTCAGCTCATTTACTCAAAAGAAACCTGTTGAAAGACTTCGGGATGAGTATCACATCTGCGATTAGAATTTCTTAAGCTTCCTTATCAACCAAATCTCCAACTGACTCTATACTCATTTAATAGACTGAACCTATCCGACCTCTAATAGCAAATCTTTGGCCAATTCCCTCAATCACTGCCTCAAATTCACTCCCTCTATTGGAATCCCATTCGACCCTCAAAAGCAGATCTTTGATTTGCTTTGAGTAATATTAGTTTTAGAGCTTATGAAGACCGAACAAACGTTGGTCTACTTGAGAATGGCAAAGAACAAAACCAAAGCACGAATGGCACGCCCTGGAACAATTAGACCAACTCTAGCCAAATATCCAATGGCGCTCGCTGCGGTCGCTCGACAGTGCCAACATTTCATTAAAGTGCCCGAGGGGCGGGGCGGGGCGGAGACCAAAGACAAAAGCTGATTACTTGCCAGTGGAAACTGCAACTGCTGTCAGTCAGCAACCGGCAGCCGGCCAGGACCGCGGGCAGTGGCCAAGTTGGTCGGTCCATTGGTTGGCTGGACTGCTGGTTGGTCATTTCATGCTGCTTGTTTGGCCCCGATGCTGTTTATTGTGCCAGCGTTGCAAAAATGCGAGAGCTCGTGAGGGATAAACTGCAGCGCGAGCGCGGCGGGGGGTTGGCGGGAGCTTAGCAGGAAGCAACAGCTGCTGACACAGACAGGCGAAGGACGATGACGTTGGCTGTCAGAAGGAGCCAGCAGTCCAGCAGCTGTTGGTTGTCCCTGCCACCCACAGACAAAAGCCATGAAATCTCGAAACGCATGATCCTTAAAACTTCATTAGACCCACGCATACACACGCACACACCACAAAGGACACCACAAATTACAACTTAATCAGTCCTCCTCGCACTTGGCCTTCTTCAGATCCTGCATCATGTAGCCCGGCGGCGGGGGCTCGATAATCAGCGAGGTGTTGCCCTGTGGCTCGCTGGCCAGTCGCCCGTTTTGGGGTCCCGACTGCGGTTCATTGTCGCTGCACAGAGCCGAGAAAATCACCTCCAAGTTCAGCTCGCTCACATCCTCGTACATGTCGTCGTTGACCAGGATAAGCGGGGCATTCACGCAGGCCCCCATGCAGCCCGACTCCTTCAGCGTGAACTGCATGTCCTCCGAGGTCTCGCCGACCTCCAGATCCAGCAGTTTCTTGCACGACTTCAGTATGTCATCGCTGCCCCGCAGATAGCAGGGCAGCGAAGTGCACACACTCACCACGTACTTGCCGCACGGCTCCAGCCGGAACATGTTGTAGTAGTCGGCCACCTGCCACACCTCGAAGGGGCTGGCCCCGACCAGCTTGGCCACGCAGTCGAGGGCCGAGAAGGGCAGCCAGCCGTACTGGCGCTGGGCCAGATCGAGGAGCGGCAGGAGAGCGGCGCGTTTCTCGGCCTCGGGATGGAAGCTGAGCAAGGCCTTCACCCGTTTCTGGTTCTCTTCGTTGAACTCGAATTTGAGGGGATTTTTCTTCTCGCATTCGCCGCGAGCGAGCATCAGGCGCGGCCAGGATAACGGACGCTTCAGCAGGCGCCTGCCGAGTCTGGCAAACATCAGGGAGCCGGTGAGTAGTGCGTGTCGTTGGCGGGGGAGGTGAGTAGTCGTCAGGCAAAGTGAACAGTCTCAATTCAAATGACAGCCGAGGGGGCAACGTGTGCTTCGTTTAGTTTTATATTTCAATTTGCTATGGAAATTCTATTCGCCTTTTTGATGTCCTCCGTCGCCAACGCCAGCGCCATCGCCAACGCCATATTGCCAATCAAATTTGCATTACGTAGAGATTGTGGCCATGGCAACAACAATCGCCGCCGCGTCAATAACCTAAATGCGAGCACTTCTTCAGTTCAGCTCGACAGTTGGGGAGCTGGGGACTGAGTAGCCCGAAATTCGAACTCCTCCTCGCCGTTTAATTGTCACAAAGGTGGGCGAACAGCCGCGGCAGCTGGTCTGCCACTCAATCGCAAGCCATTTGGCAGTCAATCATTTTGATTGAAATGACAGTGTTATTAACACCTGTGGGCGGGGGGAGGCAGGTCCTTTTATTGGCGGCAGGAAGCTGTCGGCAGCTGCGGGCCCGTAAAAGGCCTCGTCGTAAAACGAAAAACACGCAAAACCCAAAAATAAACCATAAAAATTTCATACATTTTTTTTTTTGTCTTCTTTTCTAATGGAAATTGGAATCATCGAAATCAAAGAATATTGGAATATATATGAAAAGGAGAGGCAGAAGAGATAGAGGGGGAAAAAGAAGGCTTTCAGGTGGATTGGTTGGTTGCCAGTCGGCTAAGCTGTCAGAGAAGAAGAAAAGGGAAATGAAGTTGAAGATTCGAAGCTTTTTTGATCTTTAAGTCCGCCATCTTTAGATCTTGAGATATCTTTCAAATCTTGAGCGAGGAAGCTGATAATGAAGAGAAGTCTACTATCAGGGAATTTAAATTAAATATTCCATGCTTTTCAGATATTTAAAGCCTTAGAAAGGAACTGTTATCCACGATCTTTAGACCTGGAGATTTTAGTCTTGTGAAGTTAAGAAAAAAGCTGCTTCAGTATGAGGACAAACATAATGAAGGTAATTCCACTTTCAGTCTTTAAACCGTCTCCAAGGAACTCTCTTCTTCATAGAAATGGCGAAGTTTAACAGCAACAAGAAATTCCTTTTTTAAAGTAATCTCGATACAGTGCCCAGGGAATTCAGTTTAAGATTCCAAGCTTTTCTGATCTTTAAAGCTTTAGCCATCCGAGATCTCTACATCTTCAGATATCTATTGAATCTTGTGCGAGGAAGCTGACAATGAAGGTAAGTCTACTTTTATTTATTAAACTGTCTCCAAGATGCTCCCTGAAGGTAAGTCTACTTTCGGTCTTTAAACTGCCTCCAAGGTGTTCCCTTCTTTATAGAACTTGCGAAATTTAACAGCAACAACAAATCGTTACAATCGCCCCTCGATAATTCCGATATTTCGCTAAGAAACCAAAGTATTTTGAACATTTTCTCTCTCTCTGAAAACGGCAAAGGTTCTTTGTTGAATTTCAAATTGGCCACTAAGCACTTTCGAAAGTGACTTTTGCCTGCCACATAATTCAACGTTCTGGAAGAGCAGTTAACTTCAAAGTTGTTGACTTGCTTTCCACCCCAAGAGGGGGGCAGGACGATGGGGTCGCTTTCGTTGGTGCTATGAATGTTCTTGTTTTTTCTTGGCTCTTAATTAAGTGCTCGAAACAAGTTCCTAAGCGGGCGACAGACAAATTTGTCATCCAAACTGATGGGGGAGGGGGGCAAACGGACAGACGGACAGACAAGTAATACCCATGGTGGCCTGGTACTCAAGACGGTAATAAATTTTACTTTTATAACATGAAAAACTACAAGCCAAAGAAAACGAAGCAGAACCAAAAGCCCCAAAATGAAAACCAAAAGTGAAATGGGCCGCCCGACCGACCAAACAAGTTCAACAAGTTGGCTGAAAAAGTTCTGACCTAACGACGGGGGGACGGGAGGCGAAGGCACTGCGACAAACTGATGAAGTGGCCATGGCCCATCCAAATGAGTGGCAGTTGCAGTTCACAGCTCGAGCGCAAAAGTTGAAATTAAATCAAACATAAAAAAGGACTCACGACTTCCTCGAGGCATCGACAGGCGGGCGGGACGGGAATGTTGCCCTGCAGACGAATCGTGAAAAGTGTTGAGAACTTTGTTATTTTATTTCTGTTGATTTTACAAAACGCCGGCCAGGCACGCACCCAGCGCCGCCCGGGGCGTGATGGATTAGCAAAGTTCGAGTTTACTGGCGACCGCGGCAATGGCGGCGTTGGCTCTTCCGCTTTGTATGTTTTTAATTTTGCAAAAATTTATGAAACTCCAGCGGGCCCAGAGCCCCGGGCGTCCGGCTCAAAAACCGTGCTAATAACCACGAAGAAGCCCTCGACATTTCGAGTGGACGCCGCCAAGCCTTTTGATTTGTTCGACAGGCTCTCGCAGGATGTTGAGCTGCTGGCCCAGCGCTCAAAGCATCACAATGCAACTTTCAACATCGTGGACGCCCTGCAAATGGACGTGGCCCAGCAAACAACCACAGGAAGCCCCTTCCATGTCCTCAACCAGCTGTCAGCTGACTTGGACGCCGCAGCCGCGCAGACCTCCACCATTGCCCCCTTCCACATAATAGACGAGCTCGAAAAGGAGCAGGACCAGCAGGCCGAGTTCACGGATCTGTCACCAAGTCCTCTCCCCGAGCAGCACAAGGCCGTGGAGCCCGGCGAGTCCACGCGGGCCAAGAAGGGCCCACAGCGCAAGCGCAAACGCATCCGCCGACGCCGCAAGCGCATCCGCAAGCGAAAGAAACGCAAACGCAAGCGCAAGAAGAAGAAAAAGAAGCGCAAGAAACGCAAGAAGAAGGGCGACAAGAAGAAGAAGCGCAAGAAGAAGCCTTCCTCCCAGCCTTTCGGCCAGCCCGCCCACCTTATCTATGCCAATCCCACCAAGCAGCCGCATCATTACCACAAGCCGCCCCAGCATTTCTACTACCCGGTGGCTGTAAGCACCACCAAGAAGCCGGTGGTGGCCACCCTGCCGCCGCTCAAGAAGAAAATCAAGTACATCCTGCGGCACACGGGCCTGCTCAAGAAGAAGAAGAAGGAGTACCTCAGCCATGTGGGCCATGTGGTCTACCCGTTCATCAAGTTCGTGGCCTTCTTCACCGTCCTCAACCCTTTCACGCTGGGCGTCTTCCTCTTCACGCTGCTCTCGCCGGTGGTGTTCGGCTTCCTGGGCTTCGTGGCCCTCAGCATGCTGGTGAAGCCTTTTCTGCATTTGGTGTTCGGGGTCAAGCGGAATGTGGACGACATTGAGCGGCGGCGCTGGCGGGCCGCCAAGCGGGAAGAACGCGAGCGCCTCTCCAAGCGCCCCATCACCATCCACAAGCATTTCTACCAACAGAAGCCACCCACTCGGCAGTGGAGAAGGGAGGAGCCAAACAGGCAAGGGCAGAGAAGGCAGCCCTACAATCCTGTGATGTCTGAACAGGAGGCCTTTGAGGCCCCCATAGACCGGAAGAGATTACCGATCTTTAACCCATTGCTGCCCGAGCAGGAAGAAGCTTGGGATACAGAAAGGCAACCTTTTGGCTTTCTTTGAAGATAATAAAGATTTCTAAAGTAAGGAAAACTGCAAGATCTGAGAACTGTTGTGGGGGTGCAGGGAATTAGAATCAGTCTCAGATTCTAAAATAATGAGATCTTAAATGATTTGAATCTGCTTATTCTATTCAAAAATGGACGTTAAAGATTAATAGGACCTTTGTCGTTCTAATCTAATCTGAGAATAAGGGCAGCTTCTGAGCAATGAAGTAAAATAATATACAATAATATAAATGTCCTTACCTTAGGACCATCGATAAGGGAAGACGGAGCTAAGTTTCTGAAAAGAAAAATTATGCTATTAGTTTTCTTCCTGATCCAATAAAGTTTTGTACAATACATAAGAAGGTCAGTAGGTTCTATAGGATCTTTAGGGAACTCGTCTTATTTAACTATCAGGTCTCTTCAGTCTCAGAATTCTAAACTTGCAGAATCGTTCATTTCAATTCAAACAATTGTAAAGATATCGAAAAGCAAACTTAATTATACGATTCTATATAATCTACAAGGATAATTCTGTCTTCTTCAGCCATATTTTCTTCTCCCAAAACAATCTTCGAAAGCAGAACCCCAAAAAAATATAGTCAGTTCTCATCTCCCTTTAGTGTTTGAGGCCTTGAACTTCCCTTCGCCTGCTTTCCCAACCGACAACCTTTGTAAAAACAATCAAACCGAGTGAATCAAAATTCCCTGTGAGAATCTAGGATTTATATTTTAGATGCACCTCCCAAAACCTTTTAAGTAAAGTCCCTCAAATTAAAGTCACTCTCCAAATTTAAAGTACGAATCCACGAAAATGCTTTGGCTGAGCAACTTCATCATCAATCTGAAGCTCTTTTTTCGAGTCTACCACGGAGTTCTGGCCGCGTTCTTCATGATCCTGTTGCTCCTGGTGAGCTACGTCGACCACGAATACGCCGAGAAGCAGCGCGCGGAGCTCGACTGGCGCCACACCATCGCCAATGTGCACGACAAGCCGTTCCTCATTGTCCTGATCCTAGGAGTCTATAAGCTCGTTTTCATGGCATCCTGGCTGCTGTGGGGACCTGGCAGGCCCGCCCAGACGAATGGCCTGTCACCAACCGAGAGTGTGAAGCGGCGCTTCCGTCGATTCATACTCATGCGCCTGGTGGCGGCCATGGATGACTTTGTGGAGATCAGAAGCCTGTTGATGAGCCCCGACAGTCCGAGTACGGCGGCCGCCGAGCTCTTGGATCGGCATGGCCGACTGCAGGCAGCCATTCAGAGCTTCCGGAGCGACGGACGGAAGCTGTTCGAGCGCACCGACCTGGAGATGAGCCTGCAGCTCGAGGAGATCTTGAAGGTGGACGAGGAGGAGGAACGCGAACTACTTCGCCGGGGCTATGGGGAGCAGGTCCAGGATCTAACCGACCTCGAGATGTACGGCTTGCTTTTCGAGGAGCAACCCCTGCCGGGCTTTGCATTGGAGTTAAATTGAACCACAAACACGAAGATGAAGAATGGAACGGGAATCGAAATCGAAGTCAACACGAACTACACGAAATACCATTGATAATGCACAACATCCCAATCCCGGAAACACTACAAAAGACACCTCACCCAAACCCCTAAATACACTGCCCCGAAATGTATGCTACAAAATGTAAAAATCCAAACAGTGCGAATTTCCTTCGACCGAAAACGGAGGCCGGGGCTGGTCGACTCGTCGACTCTTTTTAAGCTGGGGAATGAATTTTTCAGTTCTGCATTGGATTCTTTATCGAAGTGATCCATCCATTCTGTCCTACGATAGATCCACTCCGAATCTGCAAACCCTGGAAATTGTCTTTATATATTTGCTTACATTTAGTTTTGCGACGCAACTGCTAGGCTATCAGGAGACTCTCTATTAACTCTCAGTCTAACAGAGGAGAGGAAAAGCATTCGATGAGTATACAAAATCCACACAAAGCAGAAGTTCTACTCGCGGAGAAAAAGGCATTCAAGGCTACAAGCCTTAGAGTCTGAGGTGATCTTGCCTGCGATCGTCGCTCACGGTGGGGAAGAAATATTTCCCTATTAAAGTTTATTTAAGGGAAGTCTTTGGTGAAGCCACTAATAGAAACACTGTGGAAGCCAGACTTCGATAAGATAAACGTCAGAAGAAAGTTGTCTCGGCTTGGCTCAGAATTTAAAACTACTCCTTCTCGATTTCTCATTCCCGACTCATCATTCCCAACTTATCATCCCTGTCTCATTGTTCAAGGTAAGCTGATTATTTTGGTAGCCAAGTGATTTCTTGAAAAATCACATATGATGTGATTGAAAATATCAAGTGACTCAGGAGGTTAAATTAGCCAAGAAAGCGTATGAAAAAACGCCTTAAAATAAAACATTTTAATTAGGTTCTTCAAACAGAAGGATTTCCACAAATCAACTTTGTTGTTGTTGTTTGTCCTGTGCTGTTGTTTGCCGTGTTCCGATCCTTGTTCACTTTGGCCCGAGTCATGTTAATTTTAATGCCTCACAGCCTCTGACCACCGACCGGTCTGCCCGCCCATTCGAAATTCTCATTTGGTCTGCTGAGGCAAACTAATGAAATTAAAATCAAACATCCTGACTTTATTGTTGTTCCTGCTGCCTGCTAACCAATCTGGCATATAAATTAAAAGCCACACTTGTAGGAAGCCACTTTGCAGGCCAATTAGCCACCTGGGCCCAAGTTCAGTCGGCCGAAATTTAAGTTTTTTGGCAGCCCGCAATTCTCACCACAAACCCCAAACTGGGGGGAGAGGATAACCAATACAAATTGGCAATTGAGAGAATCTGTTTGCAATTTGCGCAGAGGTTTTTCATTGGCCATAATCGAATCGTCTTGGGAACGACAACGGCGACGTCAGCGAAAGCGAATTCCCCTCTCCTTGGTGGCATTGTTATTATGCATTATTTGCCACACCGCCTGCTGTCCGGGGCCGTGGCGGGTGCTCCCAGAAGTATGAGAAAATATGCGATCCACTGCACTGCCAGCCGACAGCAAGGACGACAACGCAAGGACGGCAACGGCGGCAACAAATGGGCAATAATAAATAAAATTGTAGCCAATTCATAAGAATTTTGCAGCTTCAATTGGCAGTGTGGCGGGCCGGGGTGGGCACTCACTCAGGCAGTTAGTCAGTTACTCAGTTGGTGGGTTGGCCAACAACAGCCACCCAGCCAGTCAGTCATCCATTCATATTTGCCAGGGGCTGCAGGGGGGCCCAGCCTCTTCTGCTGCTGGCACGAGGACAATGTGCGTATAAATAAAGGATTTCCTGTTATAAAATATTTGTAATGACATTTTATGTATGCCGATATGCCAGGCTGCCAGTCGACCTTCTTTTGATTAGCCACTGCAGTTTGCCCTTCTTCCCTGGCGGCTGTTTGGGTGGCTAAGCAAAAACAAAACCCACAACCCAAAGCACCTGGCGGCCGTCTGGGCTGCGGAACCCTTTGACATATCAAAGGCCAAAGCGCAAAAGGCGTCGAAGCAAAACAAATTCAATTCCAACTACTGAAAATCGGCCAGCAAAAGGCAAAGCCCGGCCAGTGGGTGTCCGAGGGGAAAACAAACGGGAGACGCGGCGGCGGCGGCGTCTCAGCAACAACCCCAAATAATATTAATATGCAAATTGAGTTTTTTAGTTGAGTGATCTAAGCGGATAACACAAAGAGACTAGGGAGGGAGGAAGGACTCTAGGGACCGGCGGCCCACTGCCGAGCAACTCGAGGCGCTTTGGTTTATTGATTGCCAACAGCAGCCCAGAGACAGGGCAGCCCCCTGCGGCAGTCGGTGCTTGGCGAGGATATTTAAATGCGAATTTGAAATCAATTCAAATCATATTTTTTATTAAACGTTTACGAGGCCATTTCCCCCTCTCGGCCAGCCGCCAGACAATGTGTGTTTGCCGTGCTTGCCGTGTGTGTGGGCGGGACTCATAAATCCAATAAAAATGAGAGGGAATCTGGGCAAAGTTTGGGGCAGGAAGCCGCCAGCGGCAGCCAACGCATCAAATATCATCAGCATAAACATATAAATATGCCCTGCCCTCCTGCGGCCCGGGCAAGGACCCTTTGGAGGTGGCGAAAGTTATGAAAATATTTTGGTATTTTTTGCGGGCCAACAGAAATCGAAATGGCAAACGCAGCAGGCCAAATTGAAAGGGAAACGACCAAAATCAACTCTGCGTAAAAGCAAAAGAAAAACTGAAGGGGGGGGGGAGGGATGGGGCCACTGAAAGGCGACTCTCAAGTCCTGCGCACTTCGGAAACTAGCACGGGAAATTGAGTACAACTGAAAAAGCAACAGTCAAGTCAAAAAGTTCCCTCAACTTCTGAGGGGCAAACTCCAACTAGGAGAAGAAACAGAAATCACTTCCAAAGATTTTCCTTATGCTAATGAGGACTTTATCTTAACCTGATCTGTCTGAAATCCTTTATTTCTGAAAATCCCTCAACTTCTTTTCGAATCTTAAAGACATAAAGGTAAACTTCACCTGGGAGTCATGTTAAAGAGAAACAGAAATCATACCCCAATATTTTTACCCATACAGATGAGGACTTTATCTGAGCCAGAGCTGCCTGAGATCCTTTCAATTTCTCTCGCAAGCCTTAGCATTGATGACATGACATTTGGGGAGAGTCTTTATCAGTTCCTTTTCAATATTATGTGCTTTAGTTACCCTCACAAAGGTAGAGGGTATAATACAAATCCCCAATCGAAATAGTTTTTCCGATTCGATCCCTGATCTGCCTGAAATCCTTTCGATTCCTCTCGCAAGTCTTATTATATCATAGGTGACATTAGGGAACACTCTTTATCTGTTTATTCTCTGTATTATCGCCTAAGATACCCTGTTCCTCAGGGTGCAGGGTATAAAATCCCCAATGAAAATTGATTCTCCGATTCCCCTTTCCCCAGCCGGCAGACAGTGAAATTAAGCCCGGCAAATAAGCATTTCAATTTTCTTAAATTAGCGGAAGGAATCATAACAAACGACTAATTAAATTGCAGTTTTAATTGGAAAAAAAGCTCGGCCAGAGAATCAGAAAAAATAAGCAAAAATTCCTACAGAGAAAAAAAAAAAACAAAGAAAAATGCAAACAATTTTCCACGCCTGAAAACAAAAGTCAAGTTGCCCCCGACGACAGTTGGCGGGGCAAAAAGAATTAAAATAGAATAGAATATTTTTTTCTCCCTCTGACTTTCATTTGAATTAATTTTCACCAGACGAGTTCGCGGCGTCGACAATTCGCCCGCAAAATGGCGAATTATATATTTTTCACCCTTGGCTCCTTTCACCTCACGAGATTTTTTTTAAATTTGCTTAAATTTTATTTGTAATTTTTTTTTGAGGGGAGGAACTTTCACCTGTGGCTCAACCAGCCGGACAAATTTTGATCCTGCCCTTCAATTTGGACCTTCTTTATTATTCAACATATGCAAATTATGAGATTTGCATGACGGGCGACCCAAGCCGAGTTGTCCTGGCGATGGACACGTGTGTCCTCATCAAATTACGGCCGCTCGGGGGACCAAGGACTTTGAGGGATTTTCCGAGGATTTCATTTCGAGTTCTTTAAACTTTTTCAAATAACCGCTTTGAGTTTTCTTCTCTCAATTAATTTCCAACTATTTGCCAAGGCGAGAATGGAAAATGGCAAATGACAAACTAAAAAAGAAAATCTCATATCGAACACACGCGCTCCAGGATATCCTGCCCTCTCCTGCCAAATGGCATTTGGGTTCAGTTCACGCCAACGCGCCATCGCCGCCGCCTCGGGACGCCGCCTCAGGGAACTTATTTTGTTTACAAGAAAACATAAATCCCCGACCGAAGCAAGCAGACCGAGACGGGGTCCTGAAAGGATTGAGTTGCGGCGGCGGCTGCCGTGTGAAATGAAACATATCATCACTTCCAGCCCCGAGCCTGGTGGCTGCGGCGGATCCCCGACATCCCAAAAAAAAGGCCAAGACGAGGGACGGCCGGGCCAGGACGGGTGGGTGTCTCTATCCTCTCGACGGTTTGGTTTTGGGTTGCTACGCGTCAACTGTGAAATCCTCTTTGACATGCACGCCATTCATATGGCCAGGAGCGGCAGGAGCAGGGGGCGTTTGGATCCTGGGATCAGGGCAACATTGACTGCGTCAAGAGTGGCTGGCTGGCCGGCCACAGGGCTTGTTGGGTTGGTTGGCTGGGTTTGTTTGGAGCGGCGGTCATAAAAAATGCGCTGCCCGCAGCGGGACAGCCACCCCGTCCCCCCTCTCTCATCCAAGGACACAGATCAGGCAGCTTTTGGCCGGGTAGCAATCCAATTATGAGGAATTTTAAACTGTGCACCATAAAAAGGGGACGATTTTAAAGGCCAGTGACAAACCAGGTTATTAGCACGGCACGATAAGAGTCTCTGAAGGCAGCCCACTCACGGGGGCGTGGCAGGACGAAACGGCAGAGGGCTGGGGTGTGTGTAAGCTATTAAAACGGACTAGCTGATAGATGAAGGAGATTAGTTGGCCCCTGGAATGGGTGAGACTCCCAGAACGACAGCCGCGTGACACGAAGGGGGGAGGGGTGAAGTGGACCACACGAAGTGGCAGGGAATTTAAAAGCACAGCTAAAGGTGATGATAAAGGATTTAAAGTTAGATTCTTCAAACTCACGATAAGTATTATTTAAAGCTTCTCAACTTCAACTATCGGTTGAGGTTCAATCAGCAATTCCTCACGAAGGTATTTCGAATGGTTCCCCTGAGTAGATTGTTTTTTGTAATTCTTTGATGTCTCAGTTGGATTCCTCCAGACCGCGCGTGATTCTTTAAAGCTTTTTAACTTCAACTATCGGTTAAGGATAAATCATCAATCTCTAACGAAGGTAATTCTTATTTTTCCATCAGTAGCTTGCTTTATATAATACAGAAAATACTGCCTTCAGTTAAATTCCTTTCCCTTCATTCTTTAATCTCTCTCTCTCTCTCTCTATCTTGGATTACCCAGTCTCTCTTTTGGGAACCGTGCGTGATTCTTTAAAGCTTCTCAATTTCAACTATCGGTTTAAGTTGAATCATCAATCCCTCACGAAGCTTATGCCAATCTTCCCCTAAGTAGATGTCTCTTTATAATATAGAAAAAGTTTCCTTTACTTAATTCTTTGATCTCTCAGTCTCCCCTAACTAGATTGCTTTTTATAATACAGAAAAAGTGCCTTTTACTGAATTCCTTGATTTCTCCGTTGGATTCTCCCATTCTTCCTTTTGGAAACCGTGCGTGACTCACGTTCCGCTCCCACCAAAAGCCGACATAACCCAATCACTTGAAGCGCAACGGGTGACGGGTAAAAGCGTAAAAAAGTAACCATCTGTGCGTCCGTCTGTTTGTCTCTATAAACTTGGAGAATTGACATGAAATTTATATTCTCAACTTTTTTGGGAAGTCGAGGGAAGCTTTGCCCGTTTTCGAGATGGAAAAATATAGCAACAATCCATAAAGTAAATGCAGCATTTAAACAAACAAGCGGAACCCACCGATAGGCGGTAAGGGAGGGGCGGTTGGGGGGGCAGCTTGTGGGCGTGGCAGTCAAACAAACAAACGAAGCTACCAAACTGACAGTGACAACTGCGAGAGTGACGACGACGACAGGGCGAAGGACAACGAAGGGCGGTTGCTGGCCCACCGATGATGATGACGAGGAGGTTGCTCATCTGCTTTTGCTCCTCCCCACCTCCTCGACCCAGAGAAAAAATTGACATAAGCGGATATGTGACGGACCCCAGCGTCTTTCCGTCGTGTGTGTGGGGGGTGGGGGGAGATCTGTAGGCATCTGTGGGGAAACCTCGAGTGCAGCTGCAGATAAATTAATGTGATTTTTCATGTTGCATGTTTGAGTTTGATTTATGCAATTATGCGGCCCACTGTGCAGGGTTTCCGGTGCCCAGGGGGTGGGGGTGACATAGAGCTTTTGTCAAACACGTCTAAAAGCAGTCATTTTTTATATTTGATATAAAGCGGAAATGCTAAGAACTACGAACGTTTCCGGTTCGTTACCTCGCCTCACCCACACACACACACACAGTGGGGCACACGGAGATTCCCAGGGTAAAAAAGGCAATAAGAAATTCTCTCAACAATCAGAAGACTTGGCGAGGGGTGGTGGGGGGGAATCCTAGGCCACGTTAATTTGTCATGACAACATTTTTGGCAATGGCGACGCTCAACGCCCGATGGATCCACTTTCAGACGTTACACAACAAATGAATACCCCCCCCCCCCCCTCCTTGCCAAGCAGACTCCACAGAGTATGAGTGTGTGTGTGTGTGTGGCTGCAACCTGCCCGGGCAGCCATAAGCAAATCCGATTAAATGCAAATACTGCAGAGCATTTGAGCCCCGGTCACGGCCCCTGCCCGCTGGCCACGCCCCCCGCCCGACGACTGTCGGGCATTCTGTCCACAGCTCAGTTGCGTAAGTAATCAACATCGCCTGGTTTCGGCCAGAAAGAGATATGAGCAGGTCACTGAAACGACCAACGAAATGAGCTCGGGGAAGAGCAGAAACCACCATCACGGTGATTGGGGCATAGCAGAAATAACAAGTAATCAAATCACAGTGACATTTCAGTAGCCTTCTTATGGGTGTGGGGAGTCGATTGAGGAGTGAGAGAAGAAACTACCTTCTCGGTGATTGAAGATTCCACAGGAAAAGTAACAAAGTCATAGTAAAATTTCACAGCCTGAAACTTATGGGTTTGGGGAGTCGATATATCACAGTGATTGAGGAGTAAGAGAAGAAACCCACCATCACGGAGATTAGGGATTCTATAGCAAACGTAGGAAGTATCGAAGTCACAGTGATATTTAAGAAGCCTAAAACTTATGCGGGTGTGAGATCGAGAAATCGAGATGCAGTGATTGAGGATTTTATATCCAAAGTAAGAGGAGAAACCACCATAACGGTGATTGAAGATTCTATAACATAAGTAACAGGAGATTTAAGTCACAGTGACACTTAAGAGGCCCACACTTTGTGGAAGCTGAAGTCGACTTATCATTATCACAGTGATTGGGGAATTAATTTCCAAAGTAACTGGACATTTCACAATTACACTGATTAAGTATTCTGTAGCAAAAGTAAGAAGTATTGAACTCACAGTGGGTAACAGTGACATTGAAGAACCTACAGAATTCAGATTCAGAATTTGAAGCATAAATAAGTCGCGGTGACATTTTATAGTGACATTGAAGAAGCCTACAACTTACGAGCTAAATAAAATATAACTTCAATTGGAAATGTTCACTTCTGGTGACATTTTTCACTTCTGTTGATATTTTCACTGTGACTTTGGAAGAGCGAGATCTTCAATGCGGAAACGGTGATTTTTCAAGCTCTGTGGTATAAAAAAAGATCTTAAGCTTAAGAAAACCACATCCCCCAACAGTGACTGAAATAAGTTCATAAAAGAAAATGAACTCTAGGAGGCTCTTAAGGACCTCGCTCCAACAGTAATTACAGTGATTGGAAACTCCTTCCATTTTCTCAACTCCAGCGTCCTTGTCACCGTGACATAACTCCTCATCCTCATCATCCGCAACCCATCATCACTGGGTCTTCTGAATAGCTAACCTCGTTCCCAGGAGAAGGCCGCATTGCAGTGAGCGTCTCGGCTGCCGACGTCGCTGTCGTTCGAAGGACACTCGAAATCACACGAAACTTGCGGTCAATGCGTTCCTCAAATTTCCCTAATTATTATTTCACCAGACCAAGAAGGTCCTCCACACTAACATCCCCCCCACCCCCTTCCCATACCTACAACTAAACGCCTTGAATTATTTAGGAACCCCGAACATGGGACACTTGTGGAGAGGCAGTTGGTGAGATCAGGGAGAGAGCAGCGCTTGGTTATTTCAGATAAGCAACATGGAAGAGGTGGAGGGGGGGGGGGGAAGCCGGAGCGTCAATGCGGGTCGATGGGTTCAGTCAGTCAGTTCGGAGCGCAGCCGAAAACGCGAATAGTTAGCATAAAACTCATTTCGGCCATTAGCAGCCGAGAATGAAGAAGCAACATCCGCCGCCCCCCTCCCCTCGCCGAGGCTCTTGTGAAGCTTCAAAGGAAATGACAGCCATTTCCATTTTCCCCTCAGTGGAGTCGCCGTTTGTCCGGGCGTCCTTTTCGCTGGTTGGGAAAACGCACAACTGGCCCTGATGGCGCTCCGCTGGCTCTGGCGGTTCGGAAGTGGGCGGCGGGTGGTCAGAGCCACATCCCCCCGATGTTTGTTAAAGTTCGACAAAATTGCTTATTTAGAAAGCGGCAGCAACAAAAGGACAACAAGCGGCAAATATTTGTTAAACATTTAAAACATTGTCAACTGCCACGCCCCCCAAGCCACCGCCTCCGCCAGGCAACCGCCCTTCATTTGTGGCGCCCGCAAGTTTTGTGTATTTTTCACCATAAGAATTTTATGTAGCGCAAAGATATTGAAATTACACACACACACAGGCAGACGGACAGACGGGACAGATGGACAGTTGGGCAGTCGCTTGAGTGAATTTGGAGCACCGCCAACGCAGCCCAGCAGCTGGCGTAGGGCGGCTGCCCCACCCACTTCTCTGCCCCTCGTTGTAGTGAAAATAAAAACGCCACTTCCGTTTTATTTGCACAAAATTAAATAAACCGAAATATGGCTGACAATATTGGCGAATAATAGCGAAAATATTTTTTTTCATTAATGTGGCTGCCACGCCCTCTCACCCTCAACCTCCCAGACGGACGGACAAAATAAATAAGCAAAAAGTAGGAAAGAAAAGCCGAAAAGTAAAAGCTTTGTGGGTGGGTGGTTAGGTGGTTGGGGGGGAGGGGGGGGGTGGCTTACTGTATTTATGATAAATATTGACAAGTAGTGTTTCGTGCGGAAGGCGTTGGCCACAGGGGAGCAGGGGACTCAACATGAAGTGGTTGATTCTCCGGTTTCCTCGACT
>JBAMCP010001260.1:0-25279 GCA_037075105.1 Lissocephala sabroskyi | reverse complement strand
GCAGACCGACTCAGTTTCAGTGTGCACCCTGCCGGTTGGAAGACTTGGCAAAAACGACAAAAAAAGGAAAACAGTTAGGGGAAAAAACAAAAATGTTTGTTTTTTTTTTTTTTTTTTTTTTTTTTTGTAGATTTTCGGTTCCTCTTGCCCTACTTCCCACCTCCACCGCTCCGCCGTCACAACGACTTCGCTTAGTAAAGTTATAGTGCGGTCGGCCAGCGGTCCGACTGGACGTCCAGTCGTCCAGCGGCCCGGACGGTCGGTGGTGTTTATTTTCTGGGCCTTAAAATAATGACCAACTTGCTAGGCAGACTTAGCGTCTGGGTAATAAGCTTATCGCTGTTTAAAATTTTACCACACTAAAACCAAAAACAACAACAACAAAATCAACAGCAATAACACCCGACAACTATATTAAAAGCAACGACAACAACAACATCAACAAAAAGTTCTCCGGCGTCTCCGACGTCAGTTCAACGACTCGTATATTAAGTCATAATCATATACACACACACACACACACACACGCGCGCGCGCACCCACACACACACGACAGGCCGCTAGCGGGCTGGAAAAAGGAGAGTCGATAGAGAGAGGGGGGGGGGGGGAAGCTGGGAGCCTCTGGTAACGCAGCCAAGCGATCATTTTGCAATTTTTGAGGTAGTTCGGTTGAATTCCTCAATTTTATTTCCCCCAAAGGGAATAGTACTCGTATACTTGTTTCTTAAGATTCAACTCAAAAAACTATAAGCTTGGAGCTCATAAATCTAGTTCAACTGGGTGCAAAATTATATTAAATTATTCTCAAACTCAATATTCCTTCTCTGATTATTATTCCAATACCAACGTCTCAACGATCTGTGATTCGTCCTAATTCATTTACCTGAGATTACGAAATATTTAACGGCAATTGCGATATTATTTCCTTTAGGAATGCTTTGATATAAAATAAATTTATAAAATATCGAAACTATTAAGCGATACGTTACCGATTTTTCTTAAAAATTTTAGAAGTAGCCTCAAAAAGTGCGTAATATCCAGGACTCCTGGGATTCAACAAACCTTAAAATGAACGAAAGGCATTCACGGCTTCTGCTGACTTAAAACTCTGCTTAGTTCTTAAAGCTTGTTGTTCTTACCTTGAGATTTGAACTGAAAGAAGTCGACTAAAGTTTTCTGACGTAATTTGGTTCTTGACCCAACCATGAAATTAATCTTCCAATAGCAATTTAGCAGGTCTTACCATAGAAGTCTAGCCTAGTCTCCTAATGTTTCTCTGACTCAATTTTGAGCAAAAATGAATCCAAAGGTCCTTGATAAGCTTTATTTAGTTTTATTTAAGCTATATTTCCCGGCTTGGCAGCTGGTCAAATCGCCTTGGGTCTTGTGAAAGATGATGAGGCAAGAATCTAAGCCAGCCGGCAGGTCGACCACCGCAAAAGCTGGCGCATTACATAATTACATAAACTACCATTAAATTCCGTGGGTAATAATAAAAAGCCTATAACCGACATACCGGAAAACCCACCAGACGATAGGAAAAAACAAGCCGACAGGGCGCATGCGTGGCTAGGACTTTGCAGGCAATGCGGCTAAAGTAAAATGATTATAAATTAAGTGATTGATGCATTTATATGATGACCTGAGTTTCGATCCTACCTATCGGTCGACTTAATTTGGGAAGGATCACAATCAAATTGCTTTCTGGAGGCCCTGTAGTCGGGCCTTCAATTGAGCGGTTAATTGAATTTTTACACGAGACTGGCCGATCGAATAGCGTGTGCGGATGAGGAAGGGAATTAGTGGCGGCTACACGATGAGTTTGGGATTCCAAGAAGCAGGATCTACCGGGTCCGTGCGGAAGGACGTACAACAATAAAAAAGGAAATCTAAATAAATGTGCATGCAAAATGCTAGAAAATGCGTCAAATATGCCCGGGGACAATGCCACAAAAAGTGGCAACAAAAACAGCACAAGACAAAATTCAGTTATCGTCATTGTTTGGCCAAAAGGGCCACAGCCAAAAGGACTCTAAACAAAAGAATCCTCCGCCGGCAGCGACAACGACAAGCCCGATGGCGACGCCGATGCTGACGAGCATAAGGAAAATGCCCAGAAATAACACTCACACACAGCACATAGAAAAAGAAAGAAAAAATGATGGGTTATTAAACGTTGTTAATCTTTCACTTTTATTGTGTCTAGGGACCGGGTTTGCCGGTCGGTCGGCCGCTTGACCGCTCGGATATTCAAATTTCAAACAAAAACTTGATCGCGGTCAGGGCGGCAGGGGACGGACCGGACCGGACCGGGCCGGCCGGCCACAGGTAGCGGGTGTGCGAAAACCCCTACAATGGACGGGCCCTGTTGTGGAACAGTTTTTGGCTGGGTTCCTGCGTTTATTGTGCCCGCTGTTTAAATATTTACCAAGTTTTACAATATTTATGACAGCTAACAACATAACAACACCTACTTACTCGCCTTAGCTCGGATCGGCTTGGCTCGGCTCGGCTGGACGGTCGTCTCGGTCGGGCCGAGGACAATCAAGGAAGATTGCCGGACACTTGACACTTCGCACAGGTCAAAAATAGGAGAGCCCGATCGTCTGTCCACGTCTTTGTCGATTGGCAAAGTACCGCAGCCTAAGCCCCTTAGTTGGCGGTAACGGACGAGGCCGCGATCCTGAGCCCTCAACTTCCTGTGTGCGTGTGTGTGAGTGTGCGTTGGCCATATATTTCGACCACTACTGAGCAGTACCTTCGAGCTGTCACGAGTGTGATCAATAAATGGCTTAGGCCCAGCACCAACAACTAAAACATTTAGCAAATCGTATTCGCAAATACTCAAAAACATTCCATGTGGGCTAATCCATTTGCATGTCAACTTGGACGGGGGAGTCGTTGGCTTCGGTTGGTGTGGTTTTGTTGGAATTTTCGCTTAATCCTTGGCCGCTAAGTCTGAAGCTTGGCGCAATAAGCCAACGTATTAAAAAGTAAATTTGTTTAAATCCCTTGCTCATTCCAGTTAGAGTGTCGTCCAGGATTAGCCGGGACTTGTCTGGGGACTAAGGCTCATTTGTATTCAACAAGTGTACAAGTTTGGTGGCTTTAGCCACCGACCATTGAAAGTTCATTGAGTTAGCTGAATTGCCTGTGCGTGGGTAAATCTTTAAGCGGCTTATTGATGATGAGCCAAGGCCAAAGTGACACTGACATCAACGGTCAATCGACCACCTGCCGATCTTCCACGATTCTACCAGCTACGCAGGACATCTTGCACTTCTCGCCGGGAACCTTCGAATTATCATTATTTATGGGTACGGCTTCTCAGCAGCTGTTAGAAATCCGCGGAGAGATCCGAGATATTTTGAGTCCCTCCAGCCTTGAATTGAGTCCTCCCGCATCCCAAAAGCTCGGAAGCAAAGACAAGTAAGTTGAACAGCTTGTAAAATTTATCGGAGGAAGTTTGTGCAGTTCCAAATATCATCCTGCTTATTAGGCGCCGGAACCCCTGACCTTCCTACGCTCGAAGAAATTTAATATCTAATTACTTTTACACCAATATCGTCTATAAAAGTATTACATTTCCATAAGAGATATTTTACTATTTGAGACAACAGTGGTTTTTATTCCCGAGCAATGAAGTCCCCTTAAGACGGTCGTGAGTATAGAAACAGTCCATATTTCAGCAATTATAGATCAACGCTTGTGATCGTGCTTGCAAGTGGTCTGAAGATTCCAGCACATTTCGTAGTATTAAATATTGGCTTGAAGGGATCTCCAGATGATGGCTTAGACCAGGACTCCCCTTTGGCAGCGCTGCAACTGTCATAGGAATTTACTCGATTTTTTCTCCGATCGCATTCGCGAAAGTCAACCAACATTGTATCGTTGGTGAAATGAAAGAAGAAAGTCGTTTGCTTTGATTGATTTTATTTTCGAGCGTTTTAATGTCCGATATACACACACATATTCAGTTACAAATATCCATCGAAATGTAATACTAAACTCTTACCTACCAGCTACGCATATTGTAGTTAACGTTTTTGAATATATCACAGATGGCCCACATAGGACTACGACAGCAACTCAGAACTGCAGAAAGGGAAGTACAAATTACATTAACTTATGCTTAACTATAATTGCCTGCTTTTTGGGGCTGGAGCTAATCCTAGAAATGCCTTCAAAATATTATGGAATTTAGTTTATATTCTTTTTTTCTTTGTTTTTAATGGAATGTAAGAGCTGCACAAGGGGTCGGGAAAATGCGAATGTAATTTAGGATCCGTTGCTCTTTGGTGACTAGAACGGCAACGTTGCCTTCAGGTTGTCCTGGGAGGGGGATTTGAATGAACTTATCAACTATATAATAGAAATAATACAAAAACAAAAAAAAAAAAAAATTTTACTTATAGAAGATCTTAGAAATGTATCTTAAAATAGAATTGAAAACATTATAATATTTTAATATAGCGTGTAGAGAATAAATAAATAACTAAAATAAGAACTTTCCAATCAATATTTGTTGTACCGTACATAAAATCCATATAATACTTGAGAATTTCAAGTGTAAATTAATAATGCGATCCACCCAAACGAGGTGCGCAAACAGGCGACAATATTAACAGACTAAATTAGGGGGTGGTCTTGAAAAAAAAACATTAAGGGACATTCGAGTCAGGTGATGGCTCACGTGCGCAGCACGCGAAGCTTAACCTTCGGCTGCTGGCGCTTACCGCGCCGGCCCCCGCTGGGTCCGTACGGGCCAGAGACGCCGCCCGAGGCCGTGGCCGGCTTTGCCACCTCGTTGAACTCCTTGCGGTTGATGGATGGCGAGGGGGCCAGGACAGAAGCCGCTGTGTTTTCCTTCAGCTTCTGGCGATGAAACTGATGCTGCAGTGCTGCCGTGGGGCGCCGCTGCAGGCGCTGGCCACCGGCTGCCGCGGCTGCTGCTGCGGTGGCCATGCGCTTGGTGTTTTGCCGCAACAGCTGCCACATGGTGCGCAGGAACTCGTAGTAATGATGTTTGACAAACTGCAAGTCAATCGAATCTGCCTCGTAGATGGGCGACGCATTTAAGCCTTGACCGCTCGCGCCGCTGCGCCGCTTCGAACGCAATTTAAGGCGCTTGTTCATCTCGGTGCGCGAGATTTGCGGCAGCTGCCGGCGCTTGCTGGCGCTCGGTGCCGGATACGTGTGATTGACGGCCGTCTCCAGCTCACAGAGAATGCTCCGCGAGCTGAGCAGCAAGTGTTTTAGCTCGCGTGAGGCACGACTCTCCCGCTTCAGATAGAGCCGATCCCAGTTAACTTGCACGCGCCGCAAGTAGGCAAATGAGGCCACGTAGGTTTGCATGTTGCGATACCAGCGCTTCAGCGCGATCTACAAAAGAAACGCAAAGAGGAGGGTTCCAATTTTGGGTCCCAAAGGGAGTTTGATTCGCTTTAGTTAGCTGCCTTCCACAGACTTAAATTCTTGAACTTACCGTTGAATTTGGTTTAAGCTTTGGCAGAAATTTATAATTGTACTTGTGCAGCGACCACATTTCCATGTTGCTGATATCGATGCCCTCCTGGTTGCTGTCCAGCGAACGGTACTCGTTCCCGGCCACACGCTTCAGCACATTAAAGATCTGTAAACAAAAAACCAGAATCCCAATCTCAAAACCATTCCTCAAATTACGCCGGCTTCTTTGGGCACCCACCTGCTTGGGCGATTTGCGTCGCATGAAGGGTCGCACCCCCGAACTAACGGGCTGGTAGTATCCACCGCACGGATTCATCCACTCCAGGGCCGTGGTGTTCTCATTGAAGTTGCGATAGTCGTACCAGTTGCTGTTCCTTTTGCGATGCCGCTTGGCCGGAGCAGTCGTCAGGCTGACGGGACTGAGGTCCATTACAGTACCGCCCGAGTTACTGATGGTTTTGGTGCTAGAAGCTTCGATCACCGTTAGACCCCCTCTGGCCGCGGCAATGGAGGCCGCCGAAGAGCCGCAGGTGCTGCCACCGATTGCCATGAGAGAAATCAGCAGCCACCAGCAACGACCGAAAGCGGCGAAGGACTCGATGGAGACTCTCTTGGGTCTGGCAGGCATGGCATGATATCCTTCTCGCTGCGTCTGTCGCTCTATGGTGGTGCGTGGGTTACTTAGGGAGTTCTCAGTGTTGCCGACTCTCCACCTCCACTGCTGTGGCCGCCGCTGTTGGTCCGCTGCCGCTACTCTCGCCGTCTTGGGGCCTTTAGTGGTGGTTGCTAGGGACTGGCAACCAACTGGAGTTCGATGGGTTGGTTATTTTATTAACATTCGATAAAAAAATTTAAATGAAAAATTTTTGCTTGCGCAAGAGGATGCGATGATCTCAACTCACAAACCATAACCATAACCAAACAAAAAATATATACCATAAATGAGAAAAAAAAAAATTAAAAATATAACTACGAAAAACAGTTAAGATAAAAATGGAACAAGAATATTCAAATTTTTCGGGATATTTTTTGTTTGTTTTTTGGTATTTTAAATTTTTTTTTTTGTTTTTTTTTTTCTATTATCCAATTCGGGACAAAGTGAAATGCGATGGGATCTCGATTTTAGCCATCGATACAGAAATTCTTGTGGACAGTTTGTGGGTGGCTGGATCTTAGCGATTTTAGAATTTAATTCTTATTTATCTAATTTCTTGAAGTGATCATAATATTTCTATGGGGCCTGAGGGCTTTGAAACATTCCAACTATGGGAGTAAATTTGTTTAACACGAAACTAAAAAAATAGGTAACAACAATTCCAGAAATGGCTACTCAGTGGGGGATTGGAAAAACTCCTTGCTTTGAGGATCGAAAGGTCTCAAAAAAAGAAACAAATTATTTGCAACCACCACCTCAGAATCACTTAATCCCAAGGACTTTGCTAGCTATTGCCTAAATATTATAATATATCAATCAAAACAAATACACACACCGCATTAAAGATGAAATTGATTGATCAATGTAATCGCTGGAATCCAGAACTTTCGGCTAGGTAATATGATTGAATATTTTGTATTTGTAAAAATTTTTTTTTTTTTTTTTTTTGCAAAAATTCACTTCTTCACTTTCACTGCACGGTAAAAAAAAATTAGGCCTAAGAACGAAATCCTTTGTGGCTTGAAAGGCTCTTAGTTTCCATCGACTGGGGAAATTGGAGTTTCCATAGAGTTTCTATTTCTTCCGGAGGTTTTTCACGGGCACTACTGTTCACGTCCAAGTTTGAAACCGAACTGAATCAAAAGTTGCGCTGATTTTGACCAGCTTTCTTTGTTGAGAGGCCGCTGTCGTTGCCGCAGCCGCTGCCGCAGCCGTTGCCGTTGCCACTGCCGACGTTGAAACCGAAACCGAGACAACACCGAGAGTGAGACAGAGACCGTCGTCATCGTTGTCGTCGTCGTCAGTCGGTCCAGAAACCATGTGAAAAATGAACGGTACGGCGGACGCCGAAGAAGCTGCAGCGGCAGCGCTGGCAGCGGCGGTGGGCCTGTCTGTTTGCCTGCCGCGCGGACGATCGGACAGCCGCCACACCCGCCCGCCCCTGCCTTCCTGCCTACCCGGCTACCTACCAGTCTGACCGACCTGGCTGCAGCCTAACTCAACCCCGTCTACCTAACCACCGCACACCCAGGCGTATGCGTATGCCTGTGCGTGAGCGAGTGTGTGCGCAAGTGTGTGTGCGTCGGCCTCCACCAACGAACGCCGACGAAAGGCAGGCAGACCAACCATCAGGAGCTAAGTCGTGCCCCGCTCGCCGGGAACCCCTCCTGGCATGCGACATAGGCCTCCTGAGTACGCGCCTGTGGTGATGTGCGTGCAACGCCATCGCTGTTGCGCCAGGCCGACCCTGGCCGCTCATCCAATGGGAATATTCCACTCAATTTTTTGGTTCTCTGCCTCTCGTAGACCCACACACTCGAACACACACCTCGCACACACACACACGCACTGGATGCATGCATTTGAACTGATCTCGTTGAGTTTGGTCCGCCGCAGCGAAGCTCTTGCCATCCTGCTTTCTCTTGGGCGAATGCCCGATCTTTCGCTTGCCGGTCGACATCGGGCAACTTGAATTCGAACAGTCACAGTGACCTTGACCAATTTTCAATAGATTTGAATGTGCTTTAAAGGACGAATGACGCTAGGAAAGCTTTTCCGATTCAAGTCCTAGAAGGTCTCCCGCTTTAGTCGATTTGAAGTGGACGAAATTAGATTTTATTTACTTCGACAGAGTGATCGCGAGTACATAGCCGCAGGTTCTGAAATGAACCTCCATTACCCGCATTAAATCTGACTAATTAAGATTTCAAAAGTACGTTAAGTATTGCGTTTAACTGGCATATGTACCTCTTAAAATTTTTGATCCTTTGGAACGCTTCGGAAATCAGCTAACCGAGAAACAAATTTAAAATTCTTTGTTAAGTTTTCCGCGCAAACCGATTTGTATATTACATGCAGACTCTTTTAGGATCACAAATTATTCCATTTAAGATTTTGGGAAGGTTCTTTTCCCGCTTACAGTTGTGGTAAGTCGGGGACAAACTGTGCTCGGGGTTGGCTTGGGACTTCAACTTTTATAGGCAGGACATTTGCAAAAGGGATTATAAAGTTTGGGACGGTACCTAGGATCGGCGTAGGTACCTTCGGAAAGTAAACCTGCCTGCGTTCGAGGCGGACAATTGACGGGTTAATTAAATTTAGTTGATGTTTTGTGATTTGGAGTCGGTCCCAAAATTATGCCCATAGTTATTGTAAAAACGCAGCTGTACGACTGGCGGACAGACGGTCGCACGGACGGTCAGCCGGGAGGGCAGCTGAGCTGGGAGCGTTGGACCCTCGCCAACAGCAACAGGAACCTTCGAGCATGTCAAACAGCGGGGCGTTTGCCTTTGGTTTTAGCCGCATGCCACACAGAACACTGATCACGGCGAGGGAGTACGCACACGCAGGGGCACACAAATCAAAGGACCTTTTCTTTGGCCTTTTGGGAATGCTATTTGGGTAGGCGGCCAACAGTTTTGCCAGCTATAAATTTGTTGTTGCTGTCCAATTCGCACCCTCATTGCAACAACTCCATTACGCCTGGGTTGGGCCTGAAGGAGTCGGGACACCTCTAGGTCCTTGCGAGCGTCCTCGATGCGGCTGGGCTGGTTTGGCTATCATTCCGTGTATCTAACACCATGATTATGGCATTGATGAGCTCCTGCTGCTCCTGTCGGCATACAAAGCGAATGGCCGACGCTACGGGAGGCCATGTCCTTTTGCCACCGCCCGGTCCTGGCCAGTTGACCGATTCTGTTTTACTTACAATTCGTTCTGGACAACAAAATATTTTGCTATACGGTAAATTGAGTTGTTGTGCGGTCCCTCTTCCTTCTTCACAATACTCGGCAGTTCTACCTTAGTCATGGTGAAATTTTTTACTGGCATATCTAATGCAAAGGATACGCTATAATTGCCACCAGGACCCGGTGAAAACCTTGTGGGCGACCTCAGGGGAAGGTCCGGGCCCGCAACAACAACGCAATTCATTACACGCTGCTAAGCTCCTTGTCCGAAAGGCCGCGGGCCTTCCTTTTTCTCTGATTCACCCTCGTCCTGGGCTCTTTCGGCTGCCTGGTCGCTGCTGCCTGCGGCTGAGCCGCTGCCCATGCGCAATGCCCTCCGAGGTGTGAGTTTTCAGAGGCAAGTGATGTTTTGATTATGCGTAAAATTGTTGACCGTACGTTAACTTTTGTCAGTGAGCCCCTGGGCAAATTAATGACCCAGTTATTTGCTTGTTTTGTTGGCCAAACAAACAGCTATTCGCATTTCACAAATTAATTCGCCATGCCATCGACTCTAATAAACTACGACGAACCCACCTAAGTCTGACGGCAAATCTTCAAAAGTCCGCAACGATCCTGGAACTCAGATAATTTCTCACTCATTTACAGACCAAATCGTTTTCGAAAATCACAGTTCCCTTATTCTATCCAATCTTGAAATCCCCCCAATAAAAACAGACAAAATGGCGTAATTTCTCAGCGATTATTTGTATTTTATTTTGCAATAACGGAATAATCATAAACAAATTATGTGTACTTAATTTTTAAAGACTGTTCTTAAAGTCAACTAGAAATGAAGGAGTCTGTTTAATTATATTCTATACTCCCACGGTAATATTTATGATTTTGTAGTAATTGTTGATTTATTTATCTGCTCAGTGAGCCTTTGATCAGATTTGCATGCTGCATCTAAAAACCCCATAAACTTAAGAAATTTTTATTGAAACGGTGCTCGGACTTTATCTGTAGAAATTGTGGTGGGTAAATTTCTGGTGCATATTGCAAAAACAATATAAATATCTTTAAATATTTCGACACAGAAAGGGGCTTTTACCGCCCAAGTAATAAACGGAAATTCCTTTCCCGATAAACAAAGAAAAAATCCCAATCAAAATTTCCAATACCAAACACAGAATCCCAAGCATTATAACTTTTATTAACACCGATAAGCCAGCGCCACGAATGCGTTTCCTCGGTGGGAATTCGTGTGGCTCCCTAGCCTCGCCATAACCAGCGGCACGCTGGCGGTGGTGCGCGAGCCATTCGAACGCAGAGCGCCTGGACGTCCGCGTCTTGACGTCCACGCATCCACAAGAACACCCACATAGACTAGCATACCGCTGATTGGCCCGATGACAATTTGAGTGGCACTCAGTTGAAGCAACCCCTGCCCAATGCCGAAGCAGACACCGCACTCAATGTCAGCGAGTTGAGTGCTTCTGCGGCGGCTCCAGTAACAGGTTGCCGCACAGACACAAGCACAGACCCGCGCGAGAGAACGAGAGCGCAGGTTACCGCACGCAAGGCCACGCAAGAGACAAAGAAAGAGACACCGAGAGAGCCCTCGACAGATAGAGAGGCTCTCGCTCTCTTGACCTCCCTGCTGGCGTAGCCGGCAAATGTGTCGTCTGGCCGGCCGGCCGATTTCATTCATGAAAAGCAACGGTGAGGCTGACTCAGTGACGGGGGTAAGCCATCCAGACAAGCAGCGGCCAACCTACTAGTCGGTTGGAATCGCACATTCGTATTTCATAATAGCTTGCAATGTGGTGGGCCGCGCGTCCGGCGGGCAGCGGCGTGCTTTTTAATATGCAGATATAATTACCCGGGCGGGTGATCGGTGATCCCCCCTCTCGGGGACGGTGGCAGGTGCGATAACTTTCCTTGGGCTGCCCCTCGGCGACGTTCTGAAAAAGTCCACATTTCATTGTATTTGCCATCTTTATGGGCTCCATTCACTCCAGTTTCCCACATTAGAATTATTAATGGGCCTCTCTGCGTGACTCACTTACTGGGGGTTTTTACCCCAATTGCTTACAATTAACCGGTCTGCGTATTGCGTGTATAATGACGACGCTCCTGACGATGTCGCGTGGCGGGGGCGGGGGCGGGGAGCGAGCGCCGTCTAGAGCGGTATCCACAGTACGTGATGTGAGTTTGTTACACTTCATAAGGCCTTTTATCTTTTGGGCTGGGTCATGGAAATAGCTTCGAGCAGCACCTTGATAAGCCCAAAAGACCCAAATTTGATGATGACGAGTCGGCATTACCTCCATAGTAACACGCCGATTTATAATATATATCGTGCATTAGACCTTCCAAAACTATACAGTAATTGGGGGTTGTATAAGATGCGGGAGTCGTAAGGGGAATTTCTGCTGGGAATATCCATGGTGACGACGGATCTTGTGGAATTCACGAAACCAAATAAGCACCACGAACAATGTCCAACGGTACGTGCGCCGTCTAACCGCAAATTACCAACAAATATCATTATTCTAATTAATGTCAGAGATCTTTACGACGTGATTGATTATTAATTGTTTCATTTTGTGACAAGACAAGTCAAATACTGCAAAATTACTGCGGTATTACAAGGGACATATCCATATTACAATTTTGATGCTTCAGAAGACGACGAAAGTCAGGAGACCTTCCAAAAATAATCGATTCTCTCGCAACAATTCATTTTTAATTATCATTAATAATACTTAGGGGGCAACAATTGAAATATTTCAAGCAAAATGGCTAGCTAAACTAACTTATGCGAATGAAAATGAAAATCGAAATGGTCCGTAAGAAATAATAATTCTACATGTGATGGTTCGACAATAAATAAATAAATTAGGTTGTGTGCAATCGCAATAAATAATTAACTCAAAGGCGCCTACATAAAATAAATACAGATTAATCTAGAAATGTCACACATAAGCTAAATAGACCTATTAAAAAAAATTACCTTAGCTCTAGCAAATTCTCGTTATTCATATAGCACAAATTTCCAGCAAATTTCAAGTTCCAGCCTAGAGGGCTCCGGTCTTGTGGGCCTCCACGTCGCGCAGCGCAGTGTACTTGGCCTTGAGGGTCCTGAGCACTCGAATAGTCTCCTGCATAATACCAAAGTCGCGCTTCGGATAGCTCTCGTTGTAGGTGTAGGCGTACTCGGCGGCCGACAAGCAGGCCGTGAAGTTGTCCTTCACACGGAAAATGATGTTTTGCACCTGTTCGCGGTAGAGGTCCCGTTCGAGGTTGTTGATTTGTTGGGAGGTGGTGCTCACCAGATGATCCATGACATACAGGGCTATGAGGTCCTTGGTGAAGTCGATATCGATGTTGTGCTCCGACTGCGGCGTGAGGCACGCACACTCCTCGGGGTTGGTCTTGGCCCGGGGCCAGTACTCCAAGGTGAAGTGCCACAGGCTGTAGGTAATCGTCATGTTCTCGAAGCTGCGGCCATCCACGCTTTTCAGCTGTTTGGATAGAAGAGCCTTTAGAATAAAGCCGCCACAAAACCTTGAAGTTCCCCTTACCCAAACATCGACCATGGCCTCCATTGTGGCCAGACCCACGGTGCAGGTGTCTAGCAGCTTTTCCAGCCTATGCAACAGAGGGCTGGGCTGACGCACCTCGCAATACTTGTTGATTTTGACCAGTCCCAAATGTGATCTATCCACTTGGTGGCTGGATGCATCCGGATGCTCATTGTCGGTCGACCGGTGGTGGACATGGTGGCGATGCGGCATGATTAGGTGGCGGCCACTCAGGCGTCGCGGTGAGCCGGCTGTCTGAGATGTAAGAACCAAAAGGAGCGCAAGGATCAGGAGCCAACAGCAGTCGACAGCAGCTGTAATCAAGGAAGAAAAACACAAATTACTCAAGAGTCAATTTTTTGGGCCGCTTTGATTACGCTGGCCTCAGCAACGGACCGGAAACGCCAGTGCGGCATTCGGCAGTATATCGTCTTTCCAAACAAAATCCGCAAAATGGGTAAGGTCGTCACCGGATCAGGTGATTATCTGATTAGGAGAGTAAAGAGCGACCCCGAGAGAAAGAGAGGCGGGGTGCTGCCGGCAGTGCGGGAAATGAGGACTTTGCCGTTGCAAAACATGAATCAGCTGGCTGACGTGCCGTTTAAGAAAATCCCATCAAGTATACGCCCTGCAGCAATGACTTGCCAGAAAATCGCTTGCTTACTATTACTTTTCAGTCAATGGAAATCTCCCGATCTCGTCGTCGTCTCGTCGGGGGTCGCTTCCATTCACATGAACTTTTTTAAGAATTCCCCCTTAAGCCCCTTTATAGCCTAAATTCCCAAGATCAATGGAAAGCTTGGAATTCGCTCGCTTCGCTGCTGACAACTTACACATGACAGACGACTTGGTGATCGCGGTGGGATTTGCTTTGGTTTTGGGTTTTCCACTGAACACTTTTGTGTCGGCGGGATATTTTGTTTGGGGTGCCGAAAAGCAGCAGCGGCCCTGGAGCTCAACTCGCTGCTCTTGTACACGATCGTGGCCTTCAGACGAAGGAGCGGAATGCGCAGATGTTGCTGTCGGGGCGTCCATGGCCAATTGGCTAGCGATCTTTGAGTTCCGTCGCAGGGCGAATGCGCCGCACGCACTTAGACATTGGTTAAAGGACATTTCTCTAGTTGGTTGGTTGGTTGGCTGAACACTCGCGCCACTGACTTCAACTCGATACGTTCTGACGAAATTTGATTTTGAAACACCGAATCCACTTTGTGAGCTTTTTGGCTTGAATTTCTTTTGGGCCGTTGGCCGAGAGATTCAACTGTTAATCGCTTGGAGATCTGGTAGTGTCTGTTTGAGTGTCTCTTGGCGTGCGCCGTTTTAATTTATAAGCGGACGCCGCCGAAGCTTTGTCGGAGTCGCTGGCGGTGCCGGCGTATGTGTTGGTGTCGCTGCCGGTGCCGCTGCCTGTGTCGGTGTTGGTGTCGGTGTCGACCGCACGAAATTCATTCACTAACAAAATACAAAAACAATCCCTCCAACACCACCACCACCACCACCATCGCCAACAACAACAACGAAATAAGCATCTGCGAAAAAACAACAACAACTGATGACGACAATCGCGGCCGGTATCCCCTGGCAGCGGTTGCTGTTGGTATCGCTTTTGTAATGCCAGCCAATGACATGTAAGCAAAAAGCGCACACACTCGGCCGCGAGTCACAAGCAGTGGGAATGCGCACGCCAAAGGCCGTTGGAGGCAGCGGTGGCGCTGGCGGCACACGAGCGCCGCCGCCACCCGAGCCAAAAACAAACCCGCACTCCTCCACGACACATGGCAAGGTGCCGGGCCGGCCGAAAGCAAAGTCTACTCACTCACCGGGTCTCGCACGGCTGCTGTTCATGTGGTCCCTTGTAAGAGGGGGCAATTTTACCTCTCTCAACCACACACACACACGCAGTCAAGTTTTGCCGTGAGTAAGGTTAGGGCAGTGCGATAATAGGTGGGTTGGGGTGGGGAGGAAGTGTTCTATTTTTAGGAATTTTCTTCATTTGGCACGCGTCTTCCATTGAACTGTATGACTATGACTAATTAGAATTGTTGTGCCTTCGATAAATATTACTTGTTGCTGGGATTTGTAATAATTTACGCGCCAACAGCGCGATAACGCCCACGACCCACGGTATCACTTAAAGAGCAATCCCCATGGGTCCAGATAATCACATCAATTAAATAAGTTCGCATATTTTCCCAGCATTTTTCGTATTCTTGTAGTAAAATATACCTCGAGTCAATTTTTTTGGGGAACTTCAAGGACGATGGCGGAGCCCTAAGAAAGTATTATTCAGTTTTAGCCATTCAATCAAATCTAAACGAACGAATGAATAAATGAAGCCTCAACCTCACAGACCTACATATGTATGAATGATCAATGATCCTGGTAATTTTCATCGCCCATCAATTTTATTCCCAAGAGAGTTAGTTGCCGATTTCTTTGAACTACTTGAATTTTTTTCAAGGAGTGTTCCCGACCTGAATCTCTCCGACTTTCGCTGAGCGGATTGCGGGTAATGTCAGGAAATGCTGCAGATATAATTCATCCCTGAGAAATGTGCGGTGATATATCCAAAGGGCGGTATTCGTGAGTCACTGGAACATGCAAAATGCAGTTCGGGAACAAATTAACGAAGAAAAATAAATTAAAATTTGTACGAAATTAGTCATAAGGAAAACTTATAGACCCCTTTATCTTTAAGACTCATAAGTATCTAATATTCTAAGCCAATTGCGAATATGTATTACCAAAACCTGTGTGAGGGACAGAAATTTAAATTGGCATTCACTCTCGCTTACAGCGGGAAATGCCAATTCGAACCAAGAAATCTGTTGTTGTTGCTTAATTTATGCGTGTGCCTGCCAAAACGGATGTGACTTTGCGATTTTTATTTTGTACGCCACACTCACTTTTCCACCTTACACGATTTATCAGCTTGGCCAGCCTACCTCGCATTTTTATCTTCAGCTATCGCCGTTTCCCGGTGATAGGAAGTTGCATTTGTCGGGAGTTCTTCTGATTCATTACAAGAATCAAAGTAGTCAGGGATCACAGACCGGTAGCCGCAGAAGTTGCCAATTTGGGCAAATTAAGACCCTCAGGCCAGCCAGCTGGACTTATCAAACCGGATCATCTCTCTTGGGAACACCAGGGTCGGCAGTTCTGGTGGCAACCCAAATATTTTAGACGTATTCCACAAATCGCATTTGCACAAATTGCGTGGCTACATAGGCATTTCCGATTCTCGTTGGCCAGTTGAAGCTCAAAAGAAATTTATTTCAAACAAAAAAAAAAAAGAAACAAACAAACAGAAACGTGCGCGTAAGCAACAAGTGCCGCAATTGAAAACTGAAAACCCAGCCAGCAAATAAAGCATGCAAAGCCGGCCTGCCGGCTGACCGGAGACCCCAGACCGGGGCCCCGGAGAGCTGAGAGAGAAATGAGAAGTGAGACCCTCAAGCGTGGCGTGTAGGAAGAATGCAACTCTCTTTGGGCTTGGTGTGCGGTGAACCCATACGCCGCGGTGGCAAAGCTTCCTGTCCGGTCAAACGGCAAGCGGCGGGCGGCATATCCCGGCCGGCCCTAGGGACTGTCATGGGAATTTCATATAAAAAAACCTTTAAATGTATTGTATTTTTCACAGAATTTGAAAACTCAAGAACACTGAATTCCTCTTTATATGGAAAACCCCAAATGGATCTTACGCATGTTCCCCAATTATGACGTTAACTGGCCAGCCATACGAATTCCCTCCACATGGCAACATTGGAGGCGGCATGGCCGGCCCGTCCCGACCCGGCTACATAGTTGAGGGGGTCTAGATGGCCGGGCTGTTGGACTGGCTGCTAATTTTTGCACTTTAGGTGTGACATGCAGGTGTTGTTGTGTTGGCAGAGTTTTTCTATTCTTACGACTACTAATTTGCGACGTCAGCCCATGGGCTGTCCGCCCCCAAGGAGGATGTGGTGGAGGTTGGAGTTCGCCTTACGGTTATTTATAACTGTGATTATTTTTGTGACGTATTCTCGCACGCACATGTGAGCCCGCCCGCCCCCACGATAAGTAAAAATAACTACGCTGGCTCTTTATAAATGGAACTGAAGTCGCTTACACATATGCGTGGGGGCGGGTGCGGGAACGTGTGATAGTTGGAACACAAGTATAGCAAATTTCTCAATGACTAAGAAAAGCATATCCTACAATCAGAATATCACCGAAAATCCCCGTTAACCGTTAACAGAAAGCTGGCCTAATATTTTGTGAAAACTAAGATAAACAAGCACACATCTAAATATAAAGCTGTCCTCACCTAAGGCGGGCGAAAAGATGCCAAAATCTCCGCCTAATTTGTTTACCCGCTTCGGCCAGCTGCTCGAATCAATTGGCCACTTAACTCTTGCAACGTCATCGTCCATTCATAATTCCATGCGCAAACAAGCGAGTGTGCCAGCTCACCGATGATGTGGTCGCCCCTCCGGCTGTGACCGCCAGTGGGGCTACTGCATCCGCCAGTGGTACGAACCTCACGAACCTTCTAACCAGTAGTACAAATATGGCCTTACCCACAATCCGTGCCCAGTCGGTGACTTACCCGGCCGACTTGTCTGTGGTCAGTTAGACAGGTTGAAAGCTGGCCGCCGAGACGAAGCTTTTGTGCTTTTGTAGTGCCATCTAAAAATTTTCCGATTGTTCGGTTAGTCGAAAAACCACCACCTAAGCCTAATGAAGCACACCTTATCCCACATTCGTCAGGTTGAAGTGGAAAGTTTAAGTGCCCCTCTCACATCGCCCGCCCCGCCTGAGAAGCTTAGACAGCCTGACAGTTACTTTGAGTTGGACAATATTAAGGAATAATATGGAAATACTTGTGGTAAGACTCCGAAATTTGTTCAACCCCAGACCATTCCACATTACACAGATATATTCTTCTTTTGCGTCTCATAAAAAGCGACATTTTAGCAATAATCGCTGAATATTTAATAGGAAACTTTGGGGATTTGTAACTCAACAGTTTCGAAGTTCATCTAAAGAAAAGTAATAAAAACCTCGAGTATTCAATTAAGTTAACTCTTAAACAAATACGAAAATGTCAATTTACGTTATTTATAAGATTACTTGAAGTAATGGCGAAACTCTGGAGAGAATTTCTACATGTGAAGGTCTTGGAATCGCATATTAATATTACATTAATATTAATATTATTCAATAAAAGAGAAAAAAGGTTATTCTGGGAAGTGTGTATTTATTTTGGTTTAGGATTAAATAAATATGCCTGTAATAATTTAGTTCTTAATTTACGGATATGTTTGCTTTTCTATCTTTACAATAAATAATATTACAATATATTATAATTTTTGGTGGATTTCATTTTTGGTTTTGTTTTTAGGCTTTGAATATTCCTTCAATTCCTCCGTTCATTCGAAACCAACTCGTGCAGGCTTCCAATTGTATTGCAAATCTCCTGCGTGTAGGCAAAATTGATATCCTTGTGCGACGTCATTCTGACACGGTAGGATATGCGACGATTGCACTTCCAAATGTTTTGCGCATAAGAAATCGCTTTCTTCAAAAAGACTGGAATGCCTTTCAGTTCCTCTACCGAGTTGCTCCATTTCGCACTCAAGATCGTTAGCTTAACGGTGGCATTAGTAAGTTTTGTCTCAAACTCTCCAGCGTTGTCCATACACGAGCAGGGCTCGGTAGCCGCCTCGGCATTGTCTTGGAAATTCAGACTCCAAAATTGGTAGTATTCGCTGAGTTGCTTCTCACTGGTATGGCTTTTTTGCAACTAGAAACAAAAACCGTTGAGCTTTGGTGAACAGCATTTCCGGGGCCTCTCGGACTTACCCATTTATCTAGAGTCTCCTTGCAAGACCCAAGTACAGAGGCGATCTCGTTAACAAAATCGCTTTCCAGAGCGACTTTCGCCGCATTGCAGTGTGGTTCTATGTGGGAACTTGGTTCGGGGGCAGAGTGGACTGATACTGATAGGAAGCCACAAGCCAGCAAGATCAATGCGCATTCTGAAATTTCGATATTATGTTTTACTTATGTTGGTCCGCAGTGACGCTCAAACTCTCGCCATTTGGAAATAAAGGGTAAAACCCGTATTTCTTTTTACGAAACTTACGGTAATGATTCAGATGTGCATTCATTTTGGTTTTTGTGTTATTTTGTTTTGTTGAAATTTGTTTAAAATTCACTTTTCTGGAGAAGTACTTGTTTCATCTACAACATCGGTTTATGGTTTAATGCATTCAACAAGAAATCCGATTTTATATACATCGCGGGTGGCAATCAAACCAAGAAAAGCCAGCCAATGGCGTTTTACGATCCAAGCGGAGAGGAAAGGCCCATATTCCGATCTGCCATATCGATCTTGGCGGGCGTCCGAAGAGCGTGCGGGAAACAACCCGATGCCGATTCCGCTCCCAATCCGAGCGTAAGTTCTTTACGTGGTATAAGCGGCCACAATGGCACCCAAGGGAGGGGAACCGTAAAAATCCCAGTGTTTATGATAAGCCCGACAAGTCGGCGACTGCCTCAGTGCGGCACGCGAACATTGGTATTTATCAAGTGTGCCATTTCCTTGCAGTCAGATCATGGAATTTGCAAATCCTACCGATGTACAGCGGATCCAATGATCTACAGGCGAGCATACACAAACAGGCACATTGCACTCCAACTTAGGGTTAAAGTGAAATAAGAAAATGATGGAGGAAGAAGTCTCTGCCGAGCTGGAGCATCTGCGTTCCATTTTTTGGCGTAAACAGTTTACATTTCCTGCGAGTAAAACACTTTACCACTCTCATGCGATTTTATTGCATTTTTTACACTTTCAGTCTGGTAATCTTCTGCCACTGTTGCCATAATTGGAAAGCTTGAAGCAGCACTCAAGCCAGCCATTCATCTCTCTCATGAAACTATTTCAACTCGATTTATTGAAATGAATCTTACTGCTAGCCTTAGGGTTTTGGTATTGGCCCCAAGGTAAAGTAAAATCAAATTTATAAGCTCCATTGCGCTTGAAAAAATATGGAAGTCGGTCCAATTGAGTGTGCGTTCCTCAATGCTCCATTCGCCTTTTAAAGCATTTGTTTTTTTTTCACTTTGGAATTCCCTTTTTAATATATTGTATATATTTTTAGGAACTGCCAATTTCAACTTAAACAATATTTGCACAGGACTTAAAATTAAAGCCTCTCAGTACAGAATGCTTGACTCTGTTTTTTATACGCCCTAAAACCTTTGACCTTAAAGCTTGAAAAGTAAATCATAATCGGTCAAAACAGGAGTATATTACATGATTTGTATCAGTTTTATTAATTAACACATGGACACATGGTCTCAGGATTTAATAAGAAAAACACATTTTTTTTGGGAAAATTCCACTCAAGACCAATACAATCAATCCAGCGATTATCTTACATTTTAAAACATTTCTTGTAACACAATTTGTCTTTGACCTCGAAATGAGCATCTGCTTTGGATATGACTTCCTTATTGGAGTAAAATCTTTCCTTGGAGTTTTTTTTTAGGTCTGCAAACTGCGAGTAGTCGCTGAGGGCCAGATCAAATTCTTTCAATTTTGTCATTGTAGCGAGCGACTTGTGAAAAGGTGCATTGTCTTGATGAAACAGCACAATCTTCTTTTGCATTTGGAGCTGGTTATCCACGATTTCGTTCTTTAAACGCATGAATTGGACAATATAGCGTTCACTATTGACAGTCTTACCTTTTTTAAGGTCTCCGATGGAAAAAATCAACGCGAATACCAAAATACTGAGGGCATAACCGTATTTGTCTTATTGGCCGCCATGGACGGTTTTCACCGACTGCAGTTGATTTGTTTTGGCGAAACAGCTTCAAGCAGTGCTCAGAATCAACGGCACGTTGTCGTTTATGACCCATTGTGAACAAATGCGGCACCCGGTTTGACAAAAGCTTTCTCATAGACAAAATAGTTTGCACACTGCCGTATGATAGCTTCATAAATCCTTTATCGAAATTTTTTTTTTTTTTTTGCGGTATTAAAAACGATTTAATGGATTTTTGATGTTTCGTTTCCAACTCAGTCAAAACTGCAACTTATGCTGACGACACAGCAGTGTTAGCCAGAAGTGCTGACCGAGTCTAAGCTTCCAACCTCCTCCAGGAAGAACTTATCAAAATTGAAAGGTGGCTTAAGAGGTGGAGAATAGAAGTGAACGCTGAAAAATCCACTCAAATTACCTTCTCGCTCCGACAAGGAAACTGCCCTCCAGTCACCTTTAATGGCTCTACAATCCCCGCCTCCGACTCAGTTAAATACCTGGGAGTACACCTAGATCGAAGGCTCACCTGGAGGCAACATATAAAGGCTAAGAACTCCCAACTAAAAATTAAAACCAAGAGAATGTACTGGCTACTAGGCAAACGTTCTCAACTAAGCCTTGAGAATAAGGTCAGGCTATATAAGGCGGTCCTAAAGCCAGTGTGGACCTATGCACTGCAACTGTGGGGCACGGCCAGCAAATCAAACATCGAAATCATACAGAGATACCAGTCAAAAACCCTGAGATGCATAACTGGTGCTCCCTGGTACATCTCAAACTTTGACATCCACAGAGACTTAAGAATACCTATGGTAAGAGACGCTATCAGTAAGCACACGGAAATGTACTTACTCAGGCCACACAACCATGAGAACAACTTAGCTGTCAGCCTGCTAGATAGCACGACCACAAGAAGACTAAAAAGACACCACGTCCTGGACCTTCCAGACAGGCAACTATAAACTATTGTAGTAAAATCTGTTATCTCTATCTGTTATTTGTTCTCTGTTACCTATAAGCTATAAATGTATAAATGTATATACATATGTGGAGTGGGCTCATTGGAGCGCACACCTCCCCGGAAATTAATTTTTAAAGAAAATAGAATAAGATAAAATTTGCTTATTGTCTTAAAAGTCAGATTGCAAATAAAACTAAATAAACAAAAAAATTTTTCGCAGTCGGCGTCGGCTTCCTAGTCGACCGGTGCGCCCCGGTCCGCCTCGATCGACGAAGTGAGCCAGGCGGGGTGCCTGGGCGCTCGCGGGCGGGCGTTTACGAACCCAGGATTTCTGTGCTTAGGGACAGGGAAGAAAATTTTTGGGAACAGCAAAATATAAAAAGAAATTAAAAATGTTGCTTATTTATTCCAAAATTTTGCGGGACAAAGGTGAAATGTAGGCCTGAAATTTAGTATTACATAATTACTGTAAATGTTTAAAATTTCGATGATTTTAACATTATTAAAATTCAAATTACGCGCCTTATATTAGGCACACGACAAATTCTTCGTGCAAAGCAGAGAATAGAAAAAGCGCGCACACACACATACGTATGTGCATACATACGTATGTATACATACATATATGTTGTACGTTGTCTATTCGTTTGTATATCCACAAGTATTACAGAATAAAAAGTATTTGAAAACTTTTACTTTGTGGTACTTATTCCTTATGGGTGCAACCACTAAGAGCCACAGCGAAACGTGGCAGGGTACAGCTATGAAATACAAGCCGCTACATTGCATTACAACGAATGCAGGTTTCTGATATTCAAATAAAATGCTTACTTTATGAAGTGCACATATCACCCAGATATAATTGCAAGCTTGACGATTATAGCACCCTCTTCCAAGGTCTTCCAAGGCGCCTTATTGCAGGAGAAGACTTCAATGCAAAACACCCTTGGCGAGAGTTAAGGCTTGTATTTCCAAAAGGCGCAAATCCGTACAAAGTACTCATACAAAAATCAACAAATATTCAACTCTGTCTACTGACAAGCCAACATACTGGCCGACCGATCCGCATAATTTGCTAGGCTACCGCATAAAATCTTCAGAATAGAAGAATACTTTGACTCGCCTATCATTGTCACTACAGTGTGCTACAAGCAAAAAACCTGCGTAAGCATATCATTAAAGCAGGGGATGAAATTGATAGTGCAATCGAAGAACTCTCCAAATCTAATAATGCTATTGGAAACAAATGCTCGCCCAGGGGGGCCCTCCACCCCTTTCAACCACTACAAGCAACTGCATGGCTCGCTCGCTCGTGATTACTCGAGCGGTTCGCGGGCGCCACTGAGTTTTTGGTAAGCCAGGGGCGATCGGCCGTGAGTTTTGTGCGAGCCAGGTGCGGGGGCCCACGAGATGTGAGTGAGCCGTCGCCATCGTAAACAAAACATTTTATGTAAAGAAAGGAGACGAAAATTCCAGAATTCACACTGTTCACACTGGGGCCCCATTAGGGAGTGTATTCGGCCCGGGGCTTTACACAAGCTTAACAGCAAATTTGCCAACATTTTCCACTGTTGAATTAGCAACGACACAGCAGTCTTAGCTAGCAGCGCAGACCGATACCAACCATACAATCTTCTCCAGGAAGAACTAAATAAAATAGGAAGGTGGCTAAGCAATTGAAGAACGATGGTAAACACAGAGAAATCAATTCAAGTCATCTTTTCGGTTCCAACAATAAACTGCCCTTCACTCACTTTCAATGGCTCCGCAATCGCCGCCTCCGACTCAGTGACACATCTAGGAGTACACTTGGAGGGGGAGTACTTGGAGACAGAACATAAAAGCATATAATATGAAAATGCACTGGCTATTAGGCCTAAGTTTCCAACTAAGTCTGGAGAACAAGGTCAGACTTTACAAGGCCATCCTAAAACCATTGTGGACCTTTGCACTGCAACTTTGAGGTACGGCCAGAAGATTAAACGTTGAACTAATTCAAAGGTTCCAATCAAAAACTCTGAGATGCATAAGGTCACAAGAGAAGGACTGAAAATACACCATGGTGGTACCTGAAGGTACAAGGGTATAATGTGTTTGTGCAAAAGTATGTAAAATAGAAAAAAATATGTCATAGACCCCCCAAGGCTACCTCCAATATGGTTAGAATCAAAAAGAAATCGATCTAGCCTTGTCCGCTCGTGAGCGCTCTCGAGAGCGACCGGCTCACCAAAATTTCGGGAGCGCTCGCGAGCGACTGCGAAGCCGACTGCAGTAGCTTGGGGTTGAAGGGGGTGAAGAGAGAAGCACCAAAATAACTCGTGTATCCAGAGTTGCCATAGAAGAAATAAGCAATAATTAGTGTGGCAGCTTTAATACTAAAAGTACCCAAGAAGAAAGAAATCAAATTCAATGTACAAAGGTATACACCTCCAACGGGCTGATATTTCGAAATCTAATATTAAGTCGTAATATTACTTTTTGTTAAATAAATTGTTGTTAAATTGTAGGTTAAAATTGGCAGTATTTGCTGATAGTTAAAAAATATTAATAAATAAATATAACAGTCGGACAAGCCCGACTGTTACTTTCTTAATTGTTTTATCCAAAAGTTTTTTTATGTTGGTTTTTGAAGTTGTTGAAATTTAATGATGAATCAGCAAATTTTATACGGTGGCTTGTAAAGTGTAAGCTTTGGTTATAGGGATTTTGATGATTTCTAAATTATCACACCATTTCAATAAATGTAATTGTTTTTTTTTGCAGATTTTTAAAACACTTTTAGAAATAAACCCACATATTGTTAAAAAGGTAAAAGTAGTTACGGGTGATATAAATGAACCCGGCTTGGGACTAAGCGCAAACGATGTAATCATATTAAAATCAAATATCGATATTATTTTTCATTGTGCGGCAAATGTAAGATTTAACCAACCGCTTAAACCAATGGTGCTAATGAATGTAGTTGGTAGTTTAAAATTACTTCGCCTTGCAGAAGAAATGAAAAATTTAAAAGTGTTTCTATATGTCTCAACTTCATATTGTCAATGCAACGAGACTGTCTTGGAAGAACGTTATTATCCAGCGCCTCAAGACCCTTTTGCTATAATTCACATGATTAATCAGTTGAACGAGCATTCTTTAGCAGAGCTAACGCCAAGGTATAAAGTTATTATAAAATTATAGAACAAAAAAAAAAATATATATATATTTTATGCTCTAATTAAATCGTCTTCTCAAATTAACCTAGATTGCTCAATGGCTTGCCTAATACTTATGCATACAGTAAAGCACTTTCAGAAGATTTAATATGCCGATACACAAATAAGTTTCCAATCATTATTGCAAGACCATCAATTGGTAAGTTCAGTTAAAGCTTTATGTTAAATATGTTGAAACACTAGCCTTGAAGCCGAATCAGAATCGTGTTAAATAAATTTTTCTTATCAACATCGTCTTGGGCCTTCTAAAGTATATTATTAAACAAGAAAGGAAGTAACAGTCGAGCCAGCCCGACTGTGATATACCCTGTACCTGGGGCTTGGAATCAAAATTATTTTACTATTTTCAAATAAATTGAAAAAACGGCGGGCGTCGTCAAGTATTTCTTTGACTCTCCGCCCATTCACTCG
>JBAMCP010001259.1:0-25295 GCA_037075105.1 Lissocephala sabroskyi | reverse complement strand
GTGCACTGGAGGCGCGTCAATGGTTTTTTTGGCTTGACTTTCTGCTGGGCAAACGTATTTCACGAGATGTTGCCAGGCGCCTGGCAACGGCCAGGGTTGCCGAGTCTTCTGCATGTGTAAAATGCACGTATTCACGTATGTAGAGCAAATATTTAGCTGTGTATTGCATGTTATCGTATGTTTTTAATAAAGTAGATAATCGAATTTAATGGCGTCTTAGGGTGGTTATCGTTTTGCGAGTATTTACAAAAAATGCAACCCTGTGTTTCGAAAAGTGGCAACGCTATGCCAGCCAAGCCATAAATGAATTTAGCTAAAACAAATTCAGTTTATTTGAAGTGCTCTGTGTTGATTGTGCTTTAAAGTGAGTGAAACTAAAATACCTTTTTAAAGAACCAGCAGCAGCTGCCGCAAATAAAATTCCAATGGTAAGGGTTGATTTATTCGCCCAAGCCCGAATTGTAAGTATTCAATTTGTGTACCTGGTGATTTGCGTTGTTAGCGGGGTGAATAAATTTTCTTTGCATTAAATTGAAAAGCGTGCGTTGTTTTATTCCACACACACACAGTCCAAGATACCGTCTAAGCCAGCTCTAGCGTTAAGTCTAGCTGAGTTTTCCGTCCTTTTATTTACGAATCCACTTTCTGTCTCTCTGCTTTGTCGCCGCTCCAGGACCCATCAAATTCATACGCAGCCAAAAAAAGAACGCTCAGCTAGTTTATAAGAATTACATCTACAACAAGAAGCTAACGCAGGCCAACGGCCACACCACCTGGCGCTGTGCCGACGTCCTCAAGCTGCGCTGCAAAGCCGTAGTCATCACAAAAAACGGCCACTATGTGGACGCCCGGCGGGAGCACAACCACTCACCCCACGCGGCTCGCATTGGCCAGCGGCAGCTGTACAACATCGAGCAAGAGCTGGACGAGTACATCGAGATCTGCACGACGAACCCCAAGCTGAATCAGTATCTGAACAGCAGCAACATCAGCATCATGAAGGGCAAGGACGGCAAGGAGTGCAAACTCTACCTGCCCGCGGCCGAGGCCAATGAGATTGAAATGCAAGTATTGGTGAATCAGTCAGAGCAAGAAGACGACGACGAGGAGGGCGACCTCATAAACGCCCTCCACAAGCTCAAGCGGAAAATGTCTTACTAAGCTTGCCGCCCGCCACTCAACTAATTTATTGCCAACTCTTACCCCCTTGTAACTAACAGTCTAATAAAAGTCTACACCGATAGCCAAGCGCTCTATAAATACTATATAAGCCGGGCCTATAGATGTGTCTACAATTAAATTCTCAGCTCATTCCACAATCATTCAAACTAACAAACTTTTCTTTGCCTCTTCCCCAGATGCCAGTGATCTTGTGTTCATTGAGACTCCGTGGGCCACGCCCTGCCTGGTGCTGAATGGCTTCATGTACAACTGCCACAGCCGCAAGACCCCCAAGGAGTACTGGCGCTGCCACAACTACTCGAAGAAGGAGCATGCCCAGCGCTGCCGCTCGCGCTGTGTTTTGGAGAATGGCAAGCTGAAGAACATCACCGGCGGCCTGCACAACCACCTGCCGCACACGGAGAAGATCGAGAAGATTGTCCAGCGCAATCGCCTGGCTGCCCTCAGCACGAATCGCGTCAAGCTGGCCGGCCAGCAGACCGACGAAATGCAGCAGGTCCTGCGGCGAATGAGCACCCAACGCCACCAGTCCATTCAGTTCTCCACGGCCGGGGTGATCGGCAACGACTCCGCCTCCCTGCAGCTCGAGGACCACGAGCTGCTCCAGGCCTCCCTCATGCTGATACCCGACTAACCTGGCCCTGGCCACGGCCTGGGCAGCTTGCAATATAGTTTAAGTTCACTTATTTATTTTATCGAATAAAAGACGTAGCATTTAATCGAGAGCCATCTCTTTCCCCCAATCCAGACAGTGGAGACTAAGCCGAATCCTTGAGAAAGTAATTACCCAATTATTATCCCGAAATCTTGTAAATAATCTTGAATTTTCTCTTTGCAGGCGAGCGACTGACTTATAACTTCCGCGGGCATTTGGTGTGGGGAGGCCACACCTTCGTCTCGCACAGCCGCAAGCCGGAGCAGTGCTCGGTGCTGTGGCGCTGCGTCTTCTACAAGAAGAGCCGCTGCCCGGCCACAGTGACCACCAAGCGGAAAGAGATAATCGCCCAAAGGACCTCACACAACCACGGCCCGCCCCAGCCCACCGAAAAACTCTATCTCCCCAAAGTCTTAGAATAAAGTAATTTAGTTCTAGACAAGCCCCCGCCAGTTTGGCTTTTAATAACCTCATCCTTTCCCTCTTGAATTCCAGGTGCTGCCTACGCCTTCAACCAGCGGCGGGAGCTGGTGTTCAACGGCTACAGCTACACGTATGGGAATGCGCGGAAGGGTCGGGTGAACTGGTACTGCGCGGCTTATAGGAGGAACGGCTGCTCCTCGGAGCTGGCCATGGTGAACCGGAAGATTGTGGAGGTCAAGTCGGAGCATTTGCCCAGTTGCCAGGCGCTGCTTGCGGCTCGCGTTGATTTTCAATAAACACAAAAGTGCCAAAGCCTGCGTTTTCTTTTTTTATCCTTTAGTTTTTTTTATATTCCACCGCCTGTTTGCCTCCAACTAACCCAGAAATTTGCTTCTCTTGCAGCCAAACGCCTGATCCGGAAGAGCGCCAGAGGCATTTTGCCCTCGGTCCGCCGATCGCTGATGGAAAAAGCCAAGCCCACAACTGTCGTCCTGCAGAAGCCGAGAATCCTGAAAGCCGTCACCAAAACCACTCCACCGCCAGCCAAGGCCGCTGCCCCCGAACCGGAATCCCTACCCAAGACCAATGCCCTGGCCCTGCACAAGCCGGAGAACGTCCTGGCCACCTCGGCCAAGGGCCACAGCTTCGTGTTCATCAACATGCCCCGCATGAAGGGCAAGTGCGTGAACTGCCTCAAGGCCGGCAAGACCAAGCTGGAGAAGCTGAACACCTTCTGCTCCTCCTGCCCGGGCGGCAACTGGATGTGCTCCGCTTGCTTCGACCTGCTCCATGCCTAAAGCAGGCGCTTGGATAATCTTAAAATATCTTTTAATCTTTGCCTATTAATCCTCGTAACTGAAATTGAAATTACATTGGACACACACTCACTCGTTGTCAGTCGCTGGGTAGTCCTTGTGCCAGGTCTGGCCGCGTCCTTTCTTCAAGATTGCGGCATGATTGTGGGCCGCGTGAAGCACCTCCAGGCGCAGGTCCTTGGTGGTGCGCAGGCGGGCCCGGCACTTGGTGGTGGAGCGGGTGGCGCAGATCCACTTCCTGCCCTTGCTGTTCTCCATGAACTTCACGAAGCTGTGGCCCTCGTAGACCAACTTCACGGACTTCCTTTGGCCCTTGGTGAAGTAGAACGGCTTCTTCGCCTCCCCTGGAAGATAGAAAGAAGCAAAATTAGCCAGGCAAAAGCAGGGAAGGTGGTGACGCCGCTAAAGAAGATCTATTTCAGGGGTTTATTAGGCTGAATGTATATTATATATTGGTATATAAATCGGTGCACAATTAGGAGGGGAATACACATAAAAAACACACAGAAAATATGGGCTAAAAAATTATTTCTTGCGCACGCCGACGAGAGTGCGCGGCGGCTCCTCGATGCCGGTGACGTCGGCCACAATCTCCTCGTAGTTCAGGTGGATGCCCAAGTCACTGACGTCGATGCCGGCCGGCGATTCGTCCGCCACCGTCGTCGTCAGCATGGCATCCGTCCTGGCCAACTGCTGCTGGGCGGCCGCCTCGGCTTTTATCACTTTGCTGTCGCCGGCAGCGGGCGGGGGAATGCGTCGGACGCGCTTCTTGCGGCGCACCACCTCCTCGTGGGTGTGGTAGCGGTTCAGAGGCATCACCACATCGTTGATGGTGAAGACCCGCGAGCGGCACTTCTGGTTCCACCACTGGTTGCAGCGCCAGTAGCGCTTCTCCTCGCCGGTCGACAGCTTCAGCGTCTTCTCGAAAATGAACGGCTGGCCGCAGTAAATCAGCTGCATCCTGCCGCGCGACGTTGCCGTGTAGATGGCCAGGCTGCTCTCGGCTTGAATTCAAAAAGCAAAGATCAAAAATTAGTAAGAATCTTCCAGATTCCCAGCCCTCTTAAGACTAACAGAACAAGCAAGAGAACAAAGACTACAACGGACCCGCGGCATTCGGTTGGCCTTCTCGGCCTCATATATTTGGATTTACGGCTAACCGCCCCCCCACCCGGGCTGAGGCTCCTCCTCCCCGTAGAGGCGGATCATGCGCTTCGACGGCAGATGGTTGTGCCGCGTCTTGGTGAGGCAGACCTTGTAGCTGCCGCCGGGCAGCCTCACCGTGGTCAGCCGGGCATTGCAGGGGGCCGCCCCAGAGCGGCGGCTGCGGCACACCCAGTAGGTCGTCCGGCCGTACTCCGTGTTCCGGGTGAAGGCATAGTTGGCGTAGAGCAGCTGCTCGGTCTTGCGCTGGCCCTTGATGAGCCGGAAGCTGGGCGGCTGGCCCTTGGGGATGGAGTTGCCGCTGCGCACCACCACGCTGGCCACCGGCAAAAACTGTGGGGCATCTAAAACGAAGTCAGGAAAAAGAAAATTAGACTCGAAACGATAACGGCTCTTGGTTGGGGACGATGGGGGGCGGTAATCGAAACTCAGGGCTCTAAAAATGACAATCGATAGGTTTATTGGCTTTGTTTTTTAATCGGATTTGCTCGGCTGGCCACGCACAGCGGGTTTGGCGTGAGGGATTTGCGAGGCTCCTCGACTCCAGGCTCCCGTTTCTGCGGCATGTACATGGGCGCGTGGCTGTGGAACGCACTGGTCACATGTATGAGATCCCCGAAGCGGGTCTTGCGCGTGACCAGGCGGGCCCGGCACTTGGCCTTGTGGTACATCGAGCACTTCCAGTCGCGGGAGCGCTGGCCCTCCTTCAGCTTCTCGTTGGGCGTGTAGGTGTTGCCCTCGTGGTAGACCAGGTCGGTGCCGCGGGTGGAGCGCACGTACTCCGCGGTGGGCAGGCCCGAGCGCTCCTCTGAAAAGAGCATCCAAAAAGAAATTAGAGGCGGGCAGTCGACTGGCGGGCGGTGTTTTTCAGTGGATGGCGGATGAATGAAAAGCAGGTGCGTGGGGGTTCGGTTATTTGTTTATTTCCTTTTCAAAGCTCGCGTTTGACGGCCGCCGGCAGCTGCTGGTCCCTGCGGCTGTGGTTGTGGGCCTCCTGGCGCAGGCTTATCTGCCCCGTCACCTTGTTGTGGATGGCCCGGGCCCGGCATTTGCTGCGGAAGTTGGCGCACTTCAGGTAACTGCGGCGCTCCAGCTGGGATCCTATGACGAAGCGGTAGCCATCGATGACGGTGAAGCCCACCGGCCCGGCGCCGGCACTGCAGGTCCGCTGCCTCCGCGCCCCTGTGGGATGTGGTGAGATGCACACAGAAAGACTATGGATTAGTTATGTGAATGGGAAATGAGCTTGCGTGAGGATGAGGCGGTTAGTCACATAAATTACAAGAGATGTCATGCTGAAGATTAATGGAGTTTTATTCGAGCGCACAAAATTACACTAAGGCGAAGGCGGACGACGCCTTGTCCTCCGTCTACTGGTCCTGTGGGGCGGGCTGGGCGTGGGGTGGTTGTGCAGGCGTTTGCCCAGTCGTATGTCCTCCCTGCCGCCCTGCTTGGCGGTCACACAGCGCGCCGGGCAGCGCAGGTGCACATTGTTGGCCTTCAGGCAGACCCAGTTGATGGTGGTGTGGTAGTTGCGTTCCATGGTGAACAAGTGTCCTTTGTAGAGGAGGTTGGTCCCGCCGCGGCGATTGGGCACCAAACTGTAGCACTCATTGGGTTTATCTGCAATGGACAAGGCTTTATCAGAGGACGGCACGGGTTTTGGCACAGACACGCACGCAGGGACACAGAGAATGAGAGCTTGGAGGAGATTTGGTAGAATTTATTCGAGTTTACATACAGGAGACGGCTGGGGTTGGTTTTAGGGATGATTGTGGTGACCGCGAAGGGTCGATATTTGGTTGGATTTGGTGACCACGCGAGCCTTGCACTTGACGTATTTGCAGCGGAGTTTCACGCACTCCCAGTAGCCGACGTCCTTGATTTTGCGGTTTAGGGTGAACTTTTGGCCATCGATAGTTAGTAAATTATTGCCGCGTGTGCTTCGGGTGAAGCTAAAGTCGACATTGAGCTTATGATCGTGAGCGGATTTCTTACGCTGCTTCTTGTATGACGCCAGTTCTGTAAACAGAAAACGGAGTGTGGTGTGAGCCGGGTTATTGATTTTGGTCTATCTGGTTTTCGTTATTTGTGGCGGGGCTTGTGGGCGCCAGAGTTTTGCGGGGTGGTCACTAGTAATAAATGCATAAACTATTTTTTGGTTTCGTTTGTTGAATCAACACTTTATTTAGGAACATTGGACAATCCAAACATTGAAATTTGTTGTAGCAAAAATTAGAGACGGGCACGAATTTCTAATGGCCGAGGGGGTTCAACATACAAAGCATGGAAAACAGCACTGCACGGTTGAAGCATTGAGCAGCTTGCACACAATTCAATTGTAAGCTGGGCGAGAGTTTTAAAGCGCGCTTGTTTTTGACGAAAAAAAATGAAAAAAAAAAACGCAATGCAAACCGATAACCGATAAACTGAGAACCCAAGGTTGCCAGATGGTTGCTGTGCAGGTATAGCGTCGAAGAAGAAGAAGAAGCCGAGTCGTCCGTGACAGATTTAGTTGAATTTATTCTGCTTAAATTTAAAGTCGTGCATTAATTGTGTTTATCATACAGTGTGTTTAGTGTGTTTGTTAATATTGCTTTTGCGGTTAGTGCGGCTTTATTATCTATTTTCCGGCAGGGCCTTGCGTTGTCGGTCCTTGGGGGGGGCACAGGTCAAGCGTAAAAAAAATAAACTTTTTTTGAATAAAATTGATTAAAAATGTGTTTTTATTTCATTGAGTTAATTTGCATTACATTCAATCGCACGCCAATCTAACCCAGCATTTACTTATTTATTTACAGCAAATACATTTTCTCCTCGGCCATGCGAAAAAAAGACGCCAACGCCTTCTGGCCCCGAGGAAGCCGCAAGTGCAAAGAAAAATGAAAAAATTGCCACCAAGCCTTCGCCCGAGGCTGCTCCTAGGCCCACCAACGACGACGCTATTCCGCTCTACATCGGCAGCAAGTTCCTGGTATCGAAAAAAGACCTGGCCAAAGCCTTCGTCCACTTGCCATGCGTCTACACCTCTCGCATCGCCGAGTTGCTGGTCAGCCGCGAGGCGCTGATTAAACTTGCCAAGCAGAACGCCTCGCTGGACTCTGAATTTCTAGAAGCCATAACAAGTAAAAGAAAAGTGTACTCAAATATCAAATCTTTCACTAATTATGAAATTCTAATGAAGCCCACGTGCGCCAAGTGTTCGAGAGGCGCGGTGAACTCCTGGAGGACAGCACCATCGCGCAGTTCATCGAGCACAAGCTGGCCACCATCAGGAAGAGCTTCAGCCAGTGAACCCCATCAGCAGCTATCGGATTAATCAAATTGTGCTTGCATTATTGCCTGAATAAAGAGATCCGTAGCATAGCAAATTAATCCCAATTCAAAGCCCCCACTTTCAACAGCCGCAGAGCGAGTCTCGGTCTTGATATTAACCCACTTTGTTTGGCTTACTTGCAGGTGTGATGCAGTCCATCAAGGTGCTGTTCGAGGAGAAGAGCATCTGCACGAACATCCAGTACACAACCACCCAGCGCGGCCGCACAATGCTCGTCTACAACGGCTACCGCTATGTGGTGAACCGGCAGAGCCTGAAGAACGTCTTCTGGCGCTGCTCGCGCTACGTGAAGCATTCCTGCCGGGCCACCTTGGTCACCTCGAAGCAGAACGACGATGTGGCCTTGCGCATAGCGGGGGCCCCGCACTCCCACAGCCCCGAGCTAAAAAGCGACTCGATGGATCTCTGCCCAGACCTGCTGGCCGACAGCTGGGAAGCTGACGAAATTAACCTCGATTAAAAATCAACTAACACGCGCCGCTGCCTAGTCAAATTGTAGATTTAAGGCGTCTTAGTCTCTAATCAAAATAAATCCAGGCCGAATTTTAAGTGCCCCTTGTAACCAGCAGATTTAGTTAGTTTTAAGCTGAGATTGAATTATTTTCCTTTACTAATTGATCTGTTTGTTTTCCAGACGATATTAAGGAGGAGTCAGTCAGCGAGGCCGACAGCAAATGCCTGCATAAAGTGGAGTCCTTCCGTAAGCCAATCACCCTGCCCCGCATCCTGGACGGTAAGTTCTACAAGAACATCCAGAAGAACCAGAAGACGCCGGGCGGCATCCAGGCCACCTGCACCACCTGCCTGGGCCTCATCTCGGGCACCACCAAGTCCACCGGCAACTTCCTCAGCCACATCAAGCGCCGCCACAAGGACCTCCTCCAGTCTTGCCAGCAGTACTGCCAGTCCAAAGTCTACACAGCCGCCTCCCTCAAATCCCCACCCATCGAAGAAGAACCAGCCGCCGCCCTCGAAATGGCCCCAGCTCAAAACATTTCCCACCTGCCGCTGGCCTCTTACGCGGCCCTCACCGTGCCAGCCGCCGCCATGCCGGTGACCATGCGCATGGGCCTGGCCCTGCCGGTGGCCATGATGCAGCCGCGCCAGCAGCCCCCTCAGCCGGTGGGCGACCAGCTGCCCCAGCTGCAAGCCCTCGGCCAGGGGGCTGTGTACATAAGCAAGGAATTTTAGCCGCCGCTGGGTTGCTCGCATGTCGATAGCTCGCCTTGATTTTATTATTTGTGTAAGATGCCTGACTTGGGCTCTGTTTTAAGGAGCCCGCTGTACTTCCCTCTTTAATGTGCTACCGACACCTTTTTTATGTAGTTGGATTTCGAATAAAGCAAGAAATAAACAGAGATATAGTTCTGCGATTTTACTTAGCTTTAAGAATTCTGTTGCTGTAAAAACTTTTGTAACCTTTTTTAATACTTTACTTTTACGGTTTCGTTGCAGATCTGCGAGTTTACCTGGAGGCCGGGCCGACGCCGCCTTGGATCAAGTGCAAGCCGATGCCGGCAAAGTGGCGCAAGTTTCAGGACGTGGCCGAGTTCAGTATTTCGCGGAGGAACCATCCGACCCTGGTGATCAACAACGTGGCCTTCACCTGCCACATCAAGTCCGGCAGCAAGGACCTGGAGGGCTCCTGGCGCTGCTACAAACACAAGTTCAACTGCAAGGCCCGCGCGCTGACCAAGCGCTTCGGCACGCAGATTCTCTACTACGCCACCAATCCTCATCATAATCACTGAAGTTAATACTCCTAGCCGACTTCGTCTCGCATAAATCGCCACTAATTTAACTGTCTTTCTGAGTTTATTCGAATTCTTCAATCGTTTGGTTTCAGTCTCTCTCACCAGTTTAAGTACACAAGAAAGGAATGTGGTCCGCCAGCTGGGCTGAAAGGAATGGGCGCCTGGCGACGCTATTATAAGGAGGAACTCCAGGTGCTGTGGACCCGGTCGGCGGCTGTGAGCGAGCTCAGCTTCTTGTGGATGAGCAGCCCGTTGCGCTTGGCGTTCTCAATGCGCTTGGGGTCGCCCAGATGATTGTGGACATCTGCAAGAGCATAAATTTCAGTTGGCTGTTTAGATGGGAGAAAATAAGGATCCCACCGTTCGTGACGTAGAGATCATCGCCAATGGTTTTCAGTCGACTGCGGCACTTCATGGAGCGGTTCTGGGCGCATTCCCAGTAGAGGATGTTCTTCTGCTTGCCGAAGAACTTAAGATTCGATCGGTAGACAAAGTTGTTGATGGTCAGCAGAGTGCCGCCCTTGCGCGAGATCATGAACGACTGGGGGCCGCAGTTTCTCACGTGCTGGACTGAAACGGAAGAGAAAGTCGTTCATTAGAGAAATTCCAATTACATTCGCTTAAAATTAAATTATCTCACAGCTACAAACTAGGACGATTGAACTGCTCGCGTCTCGGTTACGGCGCTTTTATTACAAAAAAAAAAAACTAAAACAGGCGCCACACATGCACCTTTGGTTATTCATAATTTGTAGTCTAAAGTAAAAGAGTTTATGTGATTGAATATAAGTTGTGGGTGGGCCGACGGGCGTCAGCTTTGGACAGGCACTTCCGGTTACTTCTTTTTCTGCAGGGCCTTTTGCAGGCGGCGCTTAATCTTTTCGCGAAAATCATTGGGGTCAGGCTCACTCTCGGTTAGCGGCTCGGCGGGCGGCTCGTCGGGCTTGAGCAGCTCGCCAACTTGTTCCTCGAAGACAGCATCGTCGATTTCCACGTATTTGGAGTCGTCGTCGTCCGGTTTTTCGGGGGAGGGTTCTTCGCCACGAGGTGGGGGGTTGCTGCTACCGCCGGGCGTGAACTGGGAGGAGGTCACACTTTTGTCGCTGGCCTGGACGAAGTGGACGTGCTCGCCGTCCAGGGGGAACACGTTGACTTGGTCGCAGACGACGCGCACGCGGCACTCCTCGCGGTTCTCTTTGTAGCAGCATTGGAATACGGAGAATTCGCTCTTGCGGAACGAGAACCTGAAGTGGTGACCCTCGTACACCAATTTCACGCCTCCTAGGCGAAAAGCAAAGGGAATTAGAACTTTGGCAGGTGTGAATTATGGGGGAAAATTGTCTTACCTTTGGTGGTGGACGCATAGACGGCTGGGCGGCCGGCAGCTTCGTTAAGTGTGGCCTCGCGAAGCTTGTCGAGGAGCTTCACCTTGGGGACATTGTCGATCTTTGTTTTGGGACGTCCGCGTTTACGTGGTAAAGTTGGAATTGAAATCGTAGAAGCTGGTGAAAAATGGTGGCGGGGAGGAAGCAACAGGTTAAATAACAATAAGAATATAAATAAATCAAAGATAACTAAAAGTAAATAAAACAACTGATGCGGGGGCAGCCGGCTAGGCCTGTATTTATTTCAAATAAATAAAACAATATATAAACAAATTAAATTTTATATTGCGGAGCGCACACGAACACTGTACTTTTGTTAAGCGGAATTCAGGGCAGCAAAAACGATTGCTTGCCAGCCCTGGGACAAATTTATCTTCAGAGTTGCCAGTGCGCGTCTGGTTTCGGCGAAGATTAAAATTTACCCGAAATATAGCATTTATTTCATTAAGAAAATAAATAAAGAGGCTGCTGGCACGGCGGTATTTAATTCAATGCATATAAATAGAATATTTCAATTAAAATTGACCAGGGCTGTCGAGTTGAACTTTGGCGATAAATGCTCGAATAAATTAAAATTCAATTGCATTAGTTTAATAGAAGTTTTTATGAATTTATTGAATTTTATCTTTCTCAAATTTATAAATTAATTTTTTACACAAAATGCATAGCCGAATCGAGTGTTGCCAGATTGATTTGTCAAATTTTCGCCATCTTGATTCGCCGCGTTTGTCGCAAACAAACAAAGTTTATTTTTATTGTTATAATTCAAATAATTTGAGTTAAATTAAATCGACTGAAAGTGCTTTCTGCAGCATAAAGTGAAAACTCGTGCTAAATCAATAAAATGCAAATGGAAAAACTGTGTTCCCAGAGCCAAATGCTTGTGTGTGAAATGTTTTGTGCTTCGTTGACTTGTCGCCGAAAAAAAAGAGAAAAAATCGTGTAAAGTGAACAAAATAAGTGATGTGAAGTGTAAAAAACCTAGGAGGATATGTTTTCCCTCGAAATGTGGGTGAGTGCCTCCTTTTATATATTTTCGGCTGCCCGATTCAACGGGCGCTCCGCCGATCAACGCGTACCCCCAAGCCACACACACATACACTTGCCCACCCATAACACTCGTGTGTGTGTGTGTGCGTTATGCTGCACCAAAAACCTACAAAAATCGCACATGTTGGCAGCCCCGAAATAAACTTGGCTTAAGCGCGGTTTTTAAATCCGTAAATCTCTGTAATTTTTATTGTTCACAGCAGGCAGCAGCGACGAGGTAAGCCAAATTCATAATTTCCTATTTAAATTAGAAAGAGTCCCACTTCTGTAGTTTGTTGACCAATAAAGCTAATGACTTGGTTTCAATATCGAAACAATTGTGTTTTGCTTTAGTTTGTACAAATTAAGGGACCTTTACCCGGTGACGTCTCCATTGACGCCTGTCCACGGTTCTCATCACGCTGTATTTTCTCGTATTCCAGCTCAACTGGGGCAGTTCATCACCAACATGCCGCTGGGCGTTTGGACCGACAAGTACAAGTACTTCTTCCTGCGCAACCAGAAGCAGGGCTACAATATGATTTTCAACGGCTACATGTACAAAAGGGAGGCCAGTTTCCGGGCCACCATCAACTGGATTTGCTCGGACGGCAATGGCAAGCGGCTGGCCGAGAACAAGTGCGCCGCCCGGGCGATAACCAAGCAGGACGGCGGCATTAAGCTGGGGCGAAACCACCACAACCATCCGCCCCGGTTCCTGGGCACCAGTGTGCCCGGTAATCTCATATCCTCCGACAAGATGACCTCTTTATTTGCCCTCCAACAATAAAAGAACAGACAACGAAAATCATGTGCTTCATGTAGTTAGAAACTTAGACTAGAATCATCTCACACCGCATGTCCTTGAACCACTCACAACTAACTTCTGGCCTGCACTTCCAGCTGTCAGGTTGCGGCGCTCGGCCAAGGGCGAGTTCCTCATGATCGGCCCGCATGCGTATAAGAAAGTGCGGGCCCTCCAGTACCGGAGCTACTACCACTGCACCACCCCGAACTGCCCGGCCTACCACATTCTGGTGGAGCTGCGCCGGAACTCGCGGCTGATCAAGTGCAATGCCCACGCGGAGAACTGCAAGCAGAGGTCCTGATTTCCACTTCATCAACTAATTTTAAGCGTCTGTGTATCTGGCGAGAGAGAAAGTTGTGGATAAAGAAAACCCAAAATTGAACTTCCAGTGTTTTATTTCGCGCAGCAAACCAGGCATTCCATTTCCCCCGAGCTGATCTTTAAATCCTTACTAATCTGAGACTTTTCTCTCTTCCTTTGCAGGCCGTTACCCAGGCTCGAATCAAGTGCATTACCACCCGCGCCGCGGGGACACGAATGCGCCCTTCTTCATCGTCAGCAAGTACGGCACGAAGCAGATCATGCTGAAGCAGCACACCTTCAACCGGCACATCAGCCGCGAGGACGTGACCTACTGGCGGTGCAGCCAGTTCGCCGTGCTGCGCTGCCGGGCCCGGCTCAAGACCAAGGGCGAGACGCTGACCATTCTGAACAGCGAGCACAACCACGAGGTCATCACGAAGGCCCGCAAGTACGGCTCGCTGAAGCGGCAGCGGGCCGAGGCCCAGATGCTGATGAAGCCGGTGACCAAGCGCGAGCCGGACGAGCTGGGCGAGGCTCAGGTGTAGGGGCCGCCGTTAGTCTCTTAAGTCCTGCAATGTACATAGAAACAAGTGAACCGAACAAACCCCAACCAGTTGAATAAAAAGCTGCAACTTCTTGTCCTCCGACGTGCGTGTGGATTCATCTCCAATCTTATTCTCTACTTGTAGTTTCTTAACTTTCTTTAAAGCCTCAATAACCTTTGTTCTGGTCTCTTTAATCCGCAGACTCCATCGGCTACTTCTCGTACATAACCGGGTTCCGGGGCAGCCGCAAGCTGAAGGTCGGCGAGTTCACCTTCACCAGGAACAAGTCGTCGGGCACGAAGACCTACTGGTCCTGCGCCCGGGCCGGGGCCCACAAGTGCAAGGCCCGCGTGGTCACCGTCGAGGACAACGAAGTGATTGTGAAGTGCGGCCAGCACAACCACTCGCCGTTTTAATTTTATGTCCAATGCGTAGCCCTCGAGTGCAAAGTGTGTCGCAAATGTACGAAGAAATATATTTATAAAAATATATAATAAAATCTGTTCAACTTCAATTTCTGGAGATCGACGATCCCTAAACTTAAGAGCAGCAAATTCCGTCATTGTAATTCTTAATTAACTCCTTCAAACCTTTGCAGATGGCGACAGCGAGGATGCAAACAGCCGGGGGGCCATCAAGCACAGCCTGCTCTCCTTCACCACCGGCCAGCGCGGCTGCAAGCTGCTCTCCTTCAACGGCCACCACTACGTGCGCAACCGCCACAGCGGCCTCAAGACCTACTGGATCTGCTCGAAGAAGGTGAGTGGGGGTGAGACCTCTTGAAATGAGAGTACTAATGCCTTTGGTCCTTTAGGGCAGCACGAAGTGCAATGCGCGCGTGGTGACCAACGTGATCGAGGGCGTGCAGAAGATCGTCCTGGAGTCCTGCCACCACAACCATTCCCAGAATGTGGAGCGCAAGAAGCGCAGCCCGCTGGCGGCCGTGGCCCAGGCCGGGGAGTCCGCGGCCCCGCGCATACGCTCCAAGCACCTGAAGGCCATCAAAACCGAGGACGATGTCATTCTAGGACTCACGCCCCTCCATCTCAGTATTGACGAACTGCAGCAGCTGCAGTAGCCGCCGCTCCTTGGCCATCTTAGCTTTTAGTTCTCATCACAAGCACTCCCAAATAAATTAAGGCCCGACTACTTAAACGCTATTCTTTCGTAGACCTTAGAGCCCCCGCCCCCGCCCGCGCCTCGAAGGACCTCTGCCTGGCCAGCCCTCACTCACCGTTCTGATCTCTACTTTCAGTGTGCATCGGCATCATCTCCATCAAGCGCGAGGCCGAGCCCAAGGCCGCGGGCAAGCGGCACCGCCTGCTCAAGGCCAAGGAGGAGATCAGCTACAAGAAGACCGCCCTGGGCAACAGCGTGCTGCTCTGCGGCCAGCATCGCTACCTGAGGAACGCCTGCTACAAGGACAAGACCTACTGGAAGTGCTCCAAGTGGCGCACGCAGTGCCGCGCCCGCCTGATCACCGAGAGCTCCGCGGATTTGCAGCACACGCGCTACTCGCTGAGCGGGGTCCACAACCACTCCTAGACTGGAGGTCCTTTGAGATTATTTAATGTAGATTTCGCAAATACGTAAGAATAAATCCAAACTCATCGCTGAAGTGTCATTTTTGCCTAGACTTTCAGGGGGGCCGGCTTCCCCCCGCAAACGGTGAGTGTTTTTTATTGTTTATGATCCTTAATTAACCTTTGACCTTTTTAGTTGGATTTGGTGGCCCTCTAACCTGTTTCCTTTTTTATTTTTTTGTATATTTTTTTGTATAATTTAGAAATATATTAAAATGTTTTTTGCCACTTGCCTGTTGTTTTTTTTTTTTAATGCTGATTTTTGTGATCCTTGCTAACCAATTTTGTGTGTTTTCTTTGCAGTGCTGGCCACGCTGGACCCCCAAGTCCTGGGCGACTACGGCAACGAGAGCTTCCTGCCCAAGTTCCGCGGCCCGCGGCCCCAAGTCATGCTTTGTGGGCTGGCCAGCAAGCAGAGCGGCTCTCGCACCCTCGACGACTGGGACCGCATCCGCTACGAGCACACGGCCCGCGGCGATGTCCTGGTCTACGGGGACAAACGCTTCCAGCGCGGGGCCAGCTACGGCGACAACATCTACTGGTTCTGCAGCCGCAAGCGGCTCAACTGCGGCGTCTTCATGATAACCCACAAGACCAAGCCCACCTACGTGGCCATTTCGGGGGTCCACAACCATCCTTAGGGGGGGCCACAGATCCTTAACGAAACTCACTAAAGATTTACAAATAAAGCTGACGCTAGATAGCGAATTGGGCGTGTTTTCTAGATTTGCAAAGTGGAAGCTAAAATGATGTAACTTTTTGTGTCCTTAAACTGAACGACTGTTTACCTTTTTGCAGAGCTGGCTGTCTTCGGCAAAGGACAACGAGGACGCACAGTGCTCCTGCACAACGACGAGCGCTTCGTCAAGAACCGCTGCTCCAGCTCAAGGACCTACTGGATCTGCTCGCGCAAGGTGAGTCCCCCCAGCGATCCCCTGACCTTTGTCCCTTCTAATCGTTCTTGGTTGTGTCTTCCAGGACGTGACGGTGTGCCGGGCGCGGGTGGTGACCGCCTTGGACAGCTCGGGGCAGGCGCGCATCATCAAGCAGAACTTCGAGCACAACCACAAGCGGAAGTATCCGCTGACCCAGCAGCTGACGCTGGTGAAGGCCCAGGCCGCCGTGCAGAAGCCGAAAGGCAGACCCCAGGACAACTTGTAGTTCGCTTTAGTTTTAATGCCGTCGGTTTTTGTACGAACTCCCAAGAATAAACAAACTCATTTGCCCTCAACGTGCTCCGGTCTACGGCCATTTCGCCTGAAGTCCCTGCAAGTCTGCTGTCCTGCAAGAGCGCCTTACTGATCCTGGTTTCTGTTGTTTCAGCCTTCCGCATCGACTTCATCGACTCGAAGAAGAACGGCGGCAAGCTGCTGGTCATCAACGGCTTTCGCTTCTTCCGCAACAAGAAGCGCGGCTCCCGGCAGTACTGGAAGTGCAGCAACTACTACAAGGAGAAGTGCCCGGCCATCGCGATCTACGACGAAAGGACACTCAACCTGCGGCTTTGCCACCAGCACCAGCACGTGGAGAGCAATGACATTGAGATCAAGACGCTGCCCCAGCCCGGCGAGAGTCTCGTCAAGACGGAGATGCTCCAGCTGGCCGAGGAGGAGGAGGAGGCGGCGGAGCCAGCCAATCCCGCGTTTCGGGTTTAGCAGCGCTAAGTTCACTTGTCCTCCAGTTTGTAATAAAAAGTAGCCTGAAATTTGCACACCCGCAGTCTGTTTAGTGAAGAGCCAGCCGCGCTGGAAAATGCCCCCCAGGAAGCCTTACTAACCGCAAATCGAACTGTTCTCTTGTTCCAGACCACGGCCAGTACCAGGGACTCAGGCCGAAGATCCAGTTCTCCACATCCAAGCGCGGCGGCCAGCTGCTCTGGCTGGACGGCCTCAAGTACTTCCGGAACAACGAGAACCGCACGAATCTGTTCTGGCGCTGCCACTGGTACTACCGCCATGTCCGCTGCCCAGTGCTCATCTGCATGAACAAGTTCGACTGCAGCGACTTCCGCCAGATCCACAAGCACTGCCATGTCAAGCCCAACAAGCCGGGCAAGCGGCCGGCAGGAGCTGCCACGGTGACCAGCGTGCGCCTGGAGGAGGCCGAGATCTTTAATATTTAAGCGAACTTAGCTAAACTTGGCGTGTAAATAATAAAAAAGTTTGCCCCCGACTGCCTGTCTGTCTGTCCCTCAATTAAGCCAAGTCTTAGACGTGATGATCCTTAACTAATCCTAATTCTCGATCTGCTTGCAGTTGTGCTGGCCCACGCGGAGGGGCCGAACTCGGAGGACGTGCTGGTCTACGACACGCAGTCCCTGCGCGGCCGCCCGGCCATCATGGCCAACGGCATGCGCTTCCTCATAATGAGCGAGAACAAGAAGAAGATCCTGTGGCGCTGCAGCTCGATGGCCACCAAGAAACTCAAGTGCCCGGCGCGCATCACGCAGCTCAAGGAGGACCCCCCCAAGTTCATCATCAACAAGGCCCAGCACATCCACGCGGAGCTCAAGCGGAACAAGTACAGCTCCAGCAAGGCCTCCACGCTGCGGCCGATGGCCCAGCTGGCGGACGTGTCGTCCATCAAGTCCGAGCAGATCGAGGTGGACGGGTCGGTGGGCTACGAGATGCTGGACCATCAGCACGTGGAGGAGGTGCAGGAGCTGCAGGCGCTGGGCCACGAGGACCTGTGAGCGGGCATTGCTTTCATGTACAGTTTTTTTTTATGTTTTGCGCTCGTTCGTGTAATTTTAATAAATCCCCAAATCTAAATTAATACAGGCAGGCTGTTCTCTAAAGTCCTTCGAGATTTTCCCCCGCTTTCTTATCTTTTCCTTACTAATTGTGTTTATTCTTTCGCTTTCATTTGCAGCGGCGGCCAACTTCTTCTTTGTGACAAGCCAGAAAGGACACGTGCTGCTGTGCCACGAAGGATACTTCTACGTGCGGGAGAAGAAGTCGATCAACAACAAAACCTACTGGCGCTGCAACCAGTACACGACGAAGTTCAAGTGCCGCGGCCGCTGCCACACCCAGAAGAACAGCATCATCCACCTGGGGGAGCACAACCACAGCTGCGAGGACACTGGCCGGCGGCTGAACATTAAGAATTTCATACCCTGACTAAGCCAAGCCCATTAAATCTGTAGATCCTCTAAGCCTAATCTTTTTTCTTTCTTATCTTTAAGTCTAGCTTGTGTCGTCCTCAATGTCCTTGCTAACTCTTTGTTTTGATTTTCCAGAGTTCTTTCGAGTGGCCGCTTTCGCAAAGACGCGGAAGAAGCAGCGCATGCTGCTCATCGACAACTACGAGTTCGTGGTGGACAGGAAGCTGCAAGGATCCATCAACTGGCGCTGCGCCAAGTACCGGAGTGCCTCGTGCAAGGCCCGGGCCACCACGCGGCAGGTGGGGGACGGCCAGGAGATCTTCTCGTTGACCTTCCCCAAACACTCGCATCGTTAATAATTTACCGTTATTCTTGGGGGAGGACGCAATAAATATTTGATTAAAAATCGGTGATACTGGAATTATTGGGCCTCTTACTTAGCTAATTAGGTGAGCCGAGGATCCCAACAAAGTTTGCTAATTTTTGTGTCTTCTTTTCTGTTTGCAGTCCAGCCGACGCGGAGGAAGGGCATCATGATCGTGCGCGGGACGAAGGGTAAGCCCAAGTTGCTGATGGGCGGCTACGAGTACTTCAGGAACAACAGCCACGGCTCCAAGACGTACTGGTTGTGCGCCAGGAATCGGTACATGCGCTGCTCGGCCCGCATTATCACCTGCTCGGCCACCGGGGAGCTGGTGGTGAAGAACCAGCACCACAACCACGAGGCGGGCGTCGATCTGAAAGACAAAGCCGGCGAGGCGTAGTCTCGTTATTTAGCATTTAAGACTCCACATATTGTACATTCTGGGGGAGATCGAGGAGCTGATCGGATTTCCAAGAAGCGGCGACTGGCGATCAGTTTGTTTATCTTCGGTTCTGGAAACGTTTCGCTGGGAGCTTTGTTTACCCAAGTGGCGGGACACAAAGAGCTGATTCAGATTTCCCAGAGCTGGAGTGGGGGAGGGAGTGGGCCTGAAGTGTACACACAGAAGATTTGCACTCGCATTTCTTTGGTGTAAATAAAGCAAGAATGACTAAATAGTTGATCAGATAACAAAAGCAAGAGTCATACACTTTAATCAGATGTAGGTTGTGGCCAACGAATGCGAGCGGATTTTATTGGGGAAGGCGAGATTAGAAATGGGAAAGGCAGCGTTTTAATTGGGCGTTGAAATCTTTCTCTTCTTGAACTGTGAATTTAAACTTGGCGCCCAAGTATCGATTTCCTTTGAATTGGTTTAAATTTGCCGCTGTTCAAAAACCTATCACGGAAAGTAAAAAGCTGCTAGGAGATAATCAAATATAAAATCTCTGAAGCGCTATTATGGTGGTATTTAGCAGAAAACACCCGTTTTCCAATATTTTCATTTAATTTTCTCATTTCCTTCTGTTTGAAAATGAGCGGCACCCGCATGCAACCCTGCGTCCGCACCCGATAAAGTACTCGTACTCGATTCTCAAACTATCGATACTTTGCAGCCGATGCCACTGTCTGTGGGCTCTCTTCCCTCTCATTCTATCATTCAGACATTGAGGGTGCTGCTGCGCGGTTGTGTGTATAAAGCGCTGGTGGCAATGAAAAACTGAATAAAACAAAGAAGAAAAAAAAATGCCAGCCCAAAGACAAACTACAATTGCTTCATAATTAAAAGTGCAGTGCAATAAAAGCAATAAGAAAACCAAAACTCCTGCAACAACTAACGAAATCGCAATTGGAAAGCCAGAAAAAATTCGTGTATGTGCAAATTTTGTATACCCGAAACCCCCGAGCCCCCGCTACGCGCGCGTCCCTCATGTCTGCTCAACGGAGAGTATCTCTGCGCGAGTGTGTGTGTGTGCGTGAGTGAAGCTGGCTGCAATTTAAAGTATTTTTTTTCCGCTCTCCACTCGGTTAAATTGAAGGCAATTATTTAATTAACAAATAAGAAGTTGTGAGACTAAAAAATTAACAACTTCGCTCCGATATCTCTCGGAAAAATATCTAAACCCAATTACTCAGCCTCGCTCTCAGCTTAATTCGATTGACACAGAGGCAGGCAGGCAGGCGGCGGTGGCAGAGGCGAAGGCCAGCAGCAGAGCAGCCCCAAATTCAAGTCATCGGTAGCGTAAATCTAGCCAGTGAGCCACACTGGGGCACAGCCAGTGCAAATGGTGGTGGAGACGACTTTCGGCAGCACCAACAACAACAACAACAACACTTAGAACTTCTCGACGAAGCAGCAGCGGCAGCAACAACTCGGCCTGCTTTTGCGCAGTCGGAGCCAGCAGCCTGTGTGTGTGTGTGCGAGTGTGTGTGTTTGGAAACACCTTGCTCCAATATTTTGCTCCTGTGCGCTCGCTAACCCCGCCGCGCTCCATTGTGTGCCGAGTTCGTGGCTGACGCCGCCACACGACGACACACACACCTACAAATCTGCACACACACACGAATTCGCTAAGCTTCGTTGGCCGTCGTTCCGAGGCTCGCAGTTGTCGTCGTCGTCGCAGTCTCCATTTTACCGTCGGTTCGTGCGCGCGTTGCAAGAAAAGTGCTAAAAAAATTCCCACAAAAAGAGGAGAGGAGTGGAGAGGAAGGGAAATGAAAGAATAGAAAAATCCCAGCAGCTAAAGAATAAAAGTCGCCTATTTGCTGTAATTTTCCAATGCTCGTTGCTGGCGCTCCAAACGCGATTTCCTTTCAACCAACGGCTGCTGCATTTCAACCAACATCGTCGTCATCCGCAGCAGCAGCAACCAAAGCCCGTTGGACTTGCCATGTTCGTGGCCGACGACATAGAACAGGTTTGTCGTTTTGACTATGCATTTCCCCCCCTCCACACGCGCCTTTAACCAGTAGTCAGTCAGTCAGTCGGGACCGCAAGTTCTTTTACGGTTGCTTCTTTTTCTCGTTTCCTCATTCCCCCCAAGTTCGCTTCGGTTTTAGTCAAGCGATGCTGCTCGGTTGCTCTTTTGGCTGCTCGCCCCGGCCCGGCTCGTGGTGGTTTATTCATAACTTTTTTTTTGGTTATAGATTTTTTGTCACCCACACAGAGAGAACGGCAACCTGGGCGACCCTCACCACCACCAATGCCGCATTCACTTGCACTTCCCCCCACCCCAACGCGGTCCTTCTCTGTCTCCCTCCCACACACACACATCCGCCTTACATGCTCAACTGTTTCAGTTTTTCAATTATTAATGGTGGCCATTAGTGCGAGTTTGGTCCGCACTGCGCCCCGGCCCCGTATCATTGCACAGGCGAGGGCGCCCGTGTATTCGTGCCGTGTCCGGGACTTTTTCTTATCGGACAAATTGTGTGTGCTTGTCTGAAAGGTTCAATGAGGTGCGCGGCGCGGTGCGGCGCGGCGCTCTGCCTGCATGTCGATTGCAATTGCCTGCCACCCCCCCACCCCCCCGCGGTGACGTTGTTCTCTTATTTATGCCGATATCGATAGGGAGATAAAAATCGTGTAGGTTTGTTTGCGGGCGACTAATTTGATACCAGGGGTGGGCCGCTATTCGATAAGTCACTGACCGATAACATGAGCTTAATCGCCGATCAGCCCTGCCCGCCGTGTGTTGTGTGTTTCTTGGCAACTAATCCCACCCTTGAGGTGTCTGGCCAGACCGCCCCCGCCGCCCATCAATTTACCTCAAAACCAATAAAGTCAACTCAGTGGGGTAGGCAAAAGTCCATTTGGTAATTGCAAACAGGCGACGGACCAGCAGCAGCCGTCACCAGCGAATCTTTCAACGGGTCCCCCGCCCCGCATCTCTCGGCATTGTCAACTGGCAGTGCGAAATTTCATGCGTGGCGCGGCGGCAATCGGGCACATATGCTGCCCAGAGTGGTGGTGATTATTCTCACTAAAAATAAACGGAATTAATGATTGATGAAGGGAGAGAAGGAGAGACGTCTGTCCGTTCGTCTTCTAGGGGGCTGGATGTGCGGCCGAAATTGGAAAATTAAAAATGAAAGACACAAAAGAAAATTCACTCGTCGTCGGCACGACTTCCAGATTTGCCGTCTCGCTCTCGCACGCCTAGCCAAATTGCCATTTAATTGAAAGAAGGTAAATTTTTCTCCCACCGTGTGTGTGTGTGTGCGAGTGTGTGTGCATCTTGCCAGACGGAAATCATAAAAATGTTGCATAAAAAAATATTTTTTATTCGTCGGCGGCTTCTTTGCACTGCAACGACTGCTGGCCCGCTGGTCTCGTTGTCGGCTGAAAATAATAATAAAATGGGCATAAAATAAAACAACTACCCCCGGCCACGGGGGGCGGCCATGGGGGCGTGGTGCCGCGCCATATATTTCGTTTAAATTTACTTGACAAGTTTGGCGCTGCGTCTCAGACGCTCGCTCTGTCCCCCCCACCCCGTCCTGGTCTTGGCCTTCCTGTGTTTGGTATCTTGGCGGAGCCTCCACGTCATCAACAACATCATCAGGCCCCGGGGCGGTCGGGGGGAGGAAGGACGGCCCGGGTCCGTGCCCAGGCCCGTGTCTCACAGCCTTTCAGTTTTATAGTCCAAACGTGATGGCAAAATGTGCCTCGTATTTTCCACACACACAGGGAAACACACACGTCTCGCACAGGCGGAGAGACAGAAATTTTCCTGCTGTGCATTTTCGTGTGCAATTCGAGGAAAGTTGGCTGGCAGCGGCGTTCCTTGGTCGCCGGCGAGCGAGCGTCTTCCCGGGAAAGGAAATAAATTAATGGAAAACATGCAAACATAAATTCTTTTTAGCTGTCAGGTGTTTCACATTTTAAACGTAAATTATAAATAAGCAAAAATAAAATTATAATTCCGGCCGAATTCCGCCTGCCCTGTGGGGCAGATGGGGGCCCGCCACCCGCCGACTGTCGTGTCATTTTGAGGCGGGCAGACAGTTGGACAGACGGACAAGCCCATTTCGTTTTATTGTGTGGCATTTTCTTTTATTCCGCTATGTGTGTGTGGAAAATGAGAAATTAATTTTATTCAAATTAATGACGAAGCTTATAATTGGCCCCGTTTTTTATGACAGCCATCTGCCCGCCAGCCTGTCTGTCTGTCTGTCTGTCGGCTTCCCGAGATGCGCCCGCCGCTCTCCACTTTGATGATGACGTGAAGTGAAGTTGCCTAAGTGCAAATACTTTGGCTCGTACTTTTTAATTAACTTAATTAGCATAGCTGATGGGCGGCTGTCGGGGAATCGAAGCTTACGAGACATGGAAATTGCATTATGAGCCCGGAAGGACCGGCAGCCGTCGCCGGTGGAATGTGCCAAGGCATCCGGCGGGGGCTGCGGAAGGTTGGAGTTTTTGTTTTGCGGGCCACAAGTTGAATTCCGTTTGATTTGGGGCTTTCTAATGAATGGCATTTTGGCCTGGCTCATAAATGTCGAATGAGAATGCCGAGAAGATCTGACAGCGCCTCCGGCGTCGCCACCGCCCCAAGTGCCCGTGGCGTCTTTGACTCGCCCTCTGGGGGGAAATTCGAGCCCTGAGCCTGGCGTGGGGAGGGGAACACTCAGAACGCTTGGTTTCTCGGGGAAATTACAATGGACTCGGTTCTGTGAATGTGGACCGTTTCGAATCGTTTGGAATTCTATGGATTCAAACCAGCGGCAGAGATTTTCTCAAAGATTCCTTTGCTCTGACGAATCGAAGGCTGCTCCCTGGCCCCTTTGATGGGCATTTGGGGGCCCCTCCATGAAACTCCGAATTGAGTTGATTTGGTGCGTGAAGTCCCTTAACTTTTTAGCGCCTTTAGTTTAGTTTTTTCTGGGGAACTCTTATTTTCGGAGCTCCTTCAAGTTGGCCTGGGAAACCTAAATCTTTAAATAGAGTGAAGGAATTCTTTGACTCCCTCATCTTCAATTTAATATAACGAATTAGAAACTCCAATTGAGGGAGATTGAAATATTTGAAACTACGAGAAAACCCGTTCATTACTATTGGAATCTTTTCCCTATTCATCTTTTTATTTAATTGGATGAATTTAATGATGGAATATTTGCATTTTTGGGAAACAATTGGAATATCTCGGTATATTCCAACAATCCTTTACAAAGAAGAGAGTATAAAGTTCTCGAAACTCCTATCATTTGAGATTTTATTGCGGAGCATATTCACTTCTATTTGAAGGCCTTAGGAGCCATGGAAGACTTAAAAATCAGTTCTTAAATTGAGACAAGTCGAAATATACATAAATAGGCCGATTAATTCTTTCGGGGAATCTGAGATACCTGACAACCGATTTCATGTCGAATATAATCTAGATTTATTAGTAGAAGGCATTTTTTCCACAATTCCATCATCCATAAATATTGAATATAACTCTGGATTTATCTTGCTCTTTATTAAGTCCCGAATAGATTTCTTTTCGATTTTTTAGTAGGGCTTTGGGGACTTAAGACTTTTCTAGAGGTGAAGAACCGGCAACATCTTCTGATCTCATAAATCTATCGACTTCAAATTCCTCGAGTAGGCAACGTCTTCCTATCTTAAAAATCTATCGATTATATGTATATTCCTCGGACAGTCAACATCTTCTTGTCTTTAAAACCTTTCGATAGCCTAATTCTCGCCCTCTTTAAACCCTTAGACTTTGACTCCATTCTTTCACTGTTTGGGTCTCTCCTTGGAACCTTTTAAGTTCCCAATTTTCCTCGATAAGTTTGGTCGAATTCTTCTTTCTACTTCAAAAATCTATCGATTTCCCAATAGATTCCTTGGGCAGGAAACCTTTCGAAAGTCCCATCCTTGCCCTCTTGGAGCTCTTAAATTTTGAATCCATTCCTCTTCTTTTTGGGTCTCTGTTTGGAATCTTTAAAGTCCCCAATCTTCCTCGATAAGTTTGACCGAATTATTCTCCTCTGCTTCGATTATAGATTCCTCGAACAGCCAACTTCTTTCAATCTTATAAATCTTTCGATAATCGCATAAATTCCTCGCCCTCTTTAAACCCTTAAATTTTTACTCTATTTCTCTACTTTTTGGGTGCCTGCTTGGAATCTTTTAAGTTCCCAATGGCCGAATTCTTCTCTGCTTCAATTAATTGACCTCGTTTGTCGCTCAATGGAGGGAACGACAAACGCCGTCTTTTTTCGGGGTGCCGGCCAATCTGCATAATCAGAAGTTTTTAATTTCAATACTTTTTGGAATGAAAATTCGAGGGAAAGTTTCCCGTTGGTCACCCGGACGGACGGACGAGTGTGCGTGTCTTCCGAAAAAGTCGCCC